>WPIO01000047.1:1875000-1910000 GCA_009760855.2 Cristatella mucedo | reverse complement strand
GGAGAACAGCATACGCACGGAGAAAACTCTCCAACGCGCCACCCACTTAGGTCCACAAGAGTTTGCCGAGTTACAGGCGGAGTCACGTGCTCGCGCACGCGCGACGGATCCCGAGCGGCGACGAGAGACGCACAGGGACGCTGCGGCCGCGAAATCGCGCTCTTCGAACGGTCGCGGCTTCCGCTGCTTCTGGCTGTGCGACCTTCGTGACCTGAGGCGCATCGAATGGGCGGGCGAAGGGGGGCACACGTCCCCGGGCGCTGGATCAGAGGTGCTGAATCAGGGGGCACCAGGAGGTTCCCTAATGCGGGCGCCTAATGCTGTATGGGGGAGCGCTATCTGTGCAGTTCGTCCCAGAGCGCACAATACCCTAGCACTGCCTCTGGTCGCGTCACACGTGTCCGTCCAGAGCGTAGGTCGTCGAAGTCGAGTTGTCTCCTCATCAGTCACCGATGTCACTTCGTCGTCGCTGCGGGACCGGCCACTTGCAACTCGGGTAATGGCGGCGGCGGCGGCGGTGCGGGGAGCCCAGCAAGCAGACCAGTCCACCGCCTATCGACTGCGCTCACTGAGCGCAGCGGCAGCTCGTCCTTGACCCGCTGAGGCCGAGCTGCGAGCACACCAGTAGCAGTACGCGAGTCAAGGGGTGCCGCCGCCCCCGTCGCCGCCGCCTATCGGCTCGCCGGCGCGGCGCAGGCTGGAGGCGGGGCACCAATGCACCGCCTCCAGCCTGCAGCACGCGGCGCCGGCTAATGGCGCGCGGCTAGACGCTCGCTCGGCCAAGCGAGTGACGCACACGCCGGGATACGCCGCCGTCGAGCGGCGCGGCTTACGAGCTAACTTCCGGCCGCAGTTCTCGTTCGCCTCGCGCGAGCTACTGATGTCTGCCGTCGGCTCGCTGGCCACGCGGGCGCGCAGCCGCTACGGAGCAGCCGACGGGAGAGCGTCCGCGGTGGCGCCGATCCGAGCGCGGACCGGCGACGGACGCCCCGAGAAAAAATTCCGTCTGAGCCCGCGCTCGACGGCTAAATGTGCGTCGACGGCTCTCGCCGACGATCCCCGCGCACGCGCGCGCGCCGCGCGACTACTGCGTCAGCTGCGGCAGCTGACGCAGTGGTCGCGCAAGTTCACTCCGTCGCGTTAATCAGCCGCTGCTTCCGGCAAAGCTCACGGCTGGCGCTACGCCGAGGCGGCGACACATGCAGACCGTCGCGAACGTCGAAATACGCGTGCAGTGAGGAGAGCGCAAACGCGACGCGAGTCCTCCTTCGATGCATTCGACGTGCTCTCTAGCGGCGTCGGCGGATGCTGCGGTGAGCTGCACCGCGAAGGTGCGCGCGTAACCACCGCCGCCGCCTCATCTCCGCATCTCGCGCGAGCGGAGAAGAAGCGAAACGCACGACGATTATGCAACGAGAAGACGTCTTGCGGAAGAATTCACGTACACGTTTATAAATCGTCCTAGCCCTCCCGAATTTTGAGGATAGGGCGAAGGCTCCGGCGCAGTTGGCGGCGCTGAGGGGCGTTGCCGGTCATTTTGTAATGGGCTCGGGGCCGACTTGATAATGTCTAGTGAAAATACCTCGTCTCCTAAAGACCCTGTACCATCCTCACCGTGGTCTTCACTGGCGGACTAACTTAGCCTTGCCATAACCATAAGTGCTCATGCTTTTTTGGAAAAATGGGTCGTACCCAAGTCCTTACAATCGGCAATCGTCAGACAGATGCTTGAAAAGTCTGAATTAGATAAAGAGGTCCTTGAAAACTATTGCCCAGTTTCCCTTCTTCCTTATTTGTCAAAGATTCTTGAAAAATTGTCGCCAAACAGCTGGTAGAACACACCGAAAAGAAGGCAATTTCAGAAACATTCCAATCGTGGTTCAAGAGGCAGCACTCCACTGAAACTGCTCTCCTCCGTGTTAAAAACGACATTCTATACTGCAGCGATAACGGGACCTTCACTGCCTTAGCTCTGCTAGATCTATCAGCTGCCTTTGATAATATTGATCACTATAAACTAATTGAACGATTGAGAACACAACAACTGGTCTGTAACGAGGCACTGGCGCGATTTAAATCGTATGTGTCCGAAAATTTTCAATCCATGTCGTGTGGGGCTCAGGTCACACACACGAAACCGGTCACCTGTAGAGTCCCTCAAATGTCCGTACTCGGTTCCTTGCTGTTCTTAATTTATACTCAACCTCTGGAAAAAGCTTTTAGGGCCCGTGAAATAGAATATAACTTTTATGCTGACTATACTCAGCTGTATTTGGTATTCAAACCGTCAGAATCAGCGGCCGCAACTGATAAACTAATTGCTTGCCTTGCCGACATTCGATCCTGGATGTCGAATAATTTCTTGAAACTAAATGACGATAAAACTTAACTGCTTCTCAGAGGACAACCTAAGCGTGTGGCTTCAATAGAAGGCTTTGCTCTTCTAAGAGGTGATGCTGTTGTGCTACCATCACCACGTGTTCAAAATTTCGGTGTCGTTTTCGACAGCTACTTAAACTTTAAAAGCTGCAGTCAAAAGAATGCTTCTACAGCTAGCCATCATGTCCGATTTCTATCTAAGGTTATGAGGTTTCATCCACTATGGCTTGAAAATGTAACTAGCTCCTTAGTTCTGTCTTGGCTTGATTATTGTAATTTCCTTTTCGCTGGGCTACCAAAAAGAGCGACTAGGCCACTATAAATTTTTATGAATATGGCTGCAAGGCTATTTTGCAAATCCCAGTGGTTTTAACACGTGTCTCCTTTACTAAAGGAGCTAGGATGGCTTCCAGTTGATAAACGGATACAAATAAAAGTTCTTATGCTGACCCACAAGGCCCGCCACGTCTTGGATACTCAATACCTAGCTGAACTGCTGCACCAGTTTCAGCCTCCTCGTGCACTCAGATCATGTATGAACAATAACTTAGCTGTTCAATTCCTCCGCTTAAAGACCGTTGGCGAAAAAAGCTTTAGCTCTGCAGGTCCTGGACTGTGGAACTCGCCTCCACGATTCTTGCGCAGCAACAACTACTCTCCTGCTGCCGACTATGGCTGATCCTTTCCAGGGGTCCTGAGCTGCTACCTCGGTGCCACTCGCCACTTCAATTACTCTCCTGACTCCGTTATGCTTCGCATGTTCACTTTGTTGCTTGAGGTGGAATCTGTTGACTACCGAATGAGTTACACATGATGAAGCATCATCATCATCATCGACGCTACCATGTAAGGACGTTGTCACAGAGTTTCTAAATTTTCAAGTACGATCACCAAGCTGACACGATGGGACCTCAGGTGAATCAACGAGCGACCCACAAATCGCCACGTCTACCGTTTGTACGCTTCGGTCGGTCCCCACTGTACGAGTGCAGAGCCTCATCTTTTCAAAAAGCAGTCTCTGAGCATTGCCGGAGTCCGGACCTACTATCTACGTAGGACCACTTGCAGCAGTGCTGGAGCCTCTATTAGCGTACGAAACCCATCCCTTATCCGAAGGCGTCAGTCCGATTGAGGCTATATGTCAGGTTAAATGTCAAAAGGCACTATCCCGCACGTCCCGTAGGAAGCCGTGGCGCTCAGGGTGCAGCCCTTTTCGTGGAAACAGATCTATCGGGCTTCAGCGGTTCAAAGCATATTGACGGCTTGCTAGTCTGAGAGATCGACATCGCTTCCACGACGGCGTGTCGTCGCCGTCGTGGAAGCGTGTGCCGATGCCACATACAGGGAAACTAATAAGAATAATAATAATTCACTTAATAAAGCGCCCTCAGAGAACTCAATCTGTTTCTAGGCGCTTTACATTGGCTGCAAAGGGAAATGCAATTGAATGGTGAGTAATATCATGCTTGATAAAAAAACAACATGAATAACATGGTTATTTGTGACATGCACAGTGTCAGCATGCAAATGTGGTTAGTGGCAGCATGCACAGTGTTAGCAAGCATATGCACATGAAGGACGAATCACAGGGACCCACTACATTCTGCCCTAAAGAGGTGTGTTTTTAAGTTCTTCTCATATGTGGTCAAGTTAAGGGATGTTCTGACGAAAGTCGGGATGGAGTTCCAGACTTTGGGAGCATACGAACTAAATGCACGGTCTCCAAAGGATTAGAAGTTTGTGGGAGGTATTGGTAGACTGTTGGATTCCGAAAAGCGGGTGGTACGATGCTTAGCCTGATGGGGGAGTAGATCTGACAGATAGGCTGGAGCCAAAGAATGAAGTGACCTTAAAGTGAGCGACAAAACCTTGAAGTCAATTCGTTGCTTGACTGGGAGCCAGTGCAGGTCAGCGAGAAGTGGTGTGATATGGCAGCTTCGACGCTCACGACAGACAAGCCTAGCTGTGGAGTTTTGAACCAGCTGCAATAGCCTGACCACACATGCCGGTAGGCCAGTAAGCAGTGAGTTACAGAAGTCGAGACGGGATGCCATGAATGCATGAACCAACTTGGACGTGATATCTTTATCTAAGCTAGCCCGAATTTAATCAATGTTATATAGCTTAAAGTAGGCACACTTGATTGTGGAGCTGGTGTTGTCTTCTAACGAGAGGTCGCTTTGGAACATGACACCTAGATTTCGAGCTGACTCAACGGGAGATAAGCTGGCAGAGAATCCAGACTTCCAGGATGGTTAGAGTTTATTGGTCCACAGAGTCAGCATTGCCAACGGTATATTACAACGCTCTCAGGAATGCAGACACGTAAAGTCTATCTGCTTACTTTGCCTGAACTGTAGGCAGCGCTTCGTGCTATTGATCACCAAGTCCTTCATGAGCGCCTATCAACTCGCCTGGCGATCACTTGCACTGAGCTGCAATGTTTTAGATCTATCTTTGTGAGACAATCCAGAATACAGATGTAAGCGGGTAAAGATCGCCCTAGAAAATACAGTGATAAAATACGGAGTATCACGGGCCTCTCCGCTTGGACTGTTTCTTTTCAAAATGCATACTCTATGTCTTGCTGATGAGATTTCCAGGTACAAACTGGAATTTCACTTATATTCATATCACACACAACTGAGCCAATCGTTTGATCCCTCCAAACCATCCAGCACGTCACTCTCAACTCCCTTGCTGAGGGTATCACTGACATCGGGGATTACACGTCAGCAAACCTTCTCAAGTCGAATATGATGATAAAACCGACCTATTAGTTATTGAAACCCCAATTGAGACTCAGAAATTGTAACGTGTTACACTTAAAATTGCCTCTGCTAGCATATATCATGTAGAATCTGCAAGAAATTTAGGTTAATGTTCCGAAGTTACCTTTCATTCAACGGCCTTATTACCTCCTAATCATATCTGCCTACTTTCAGCTACTTAATATTGCACGCAATTTGGGCCTTCTTAGACAGGGATACCTCATCCAAGTTGGTCCGTACGTTTTTGATATCCATTCTCACCTTTTGTTATTCATTGCAAGCACGTCTACGGACATTTACAATCAAGCAGTTACATTTGGTGAAAAACTCTGTATCCAGATTTGTCGTTCGAGAGCGCCACAGTTGCAAGATCACACCACTTTTATCGTTGACCTGCACTGGTTTTCAATCATGGAAAGTATAGACTGTGATGTTGTTTCGCTCCAGCCTACCTATCAGAAATACTCTCCCGTCAGGCTAAGCACCGTACCACCAATTCCTTTTACTCAATTCGTGTAGCTATACCTAGAACCTTCTGACTTGTCATGATTGGTAGATTGCTACATCCGGACACTAGCTGACATACTCAACGAGTTTGCAACTCTCGCTAAGCGTACGGTACACCCTCACCACGACGGGACTCGGGTTAACCGCAGACATTAAACTAGCTAGGTCTACAAAGTGCAAGCTTGAAAAAAGCATACCAAATATTAGGACTGACTGTCCATCTACAAGCATACGAGGACTGCTGCAAATCGTACCAGTCAATCCTGCAAAGGCCAAGTTCAGCATGCTATGTGGCTACCTTAATAAAGTCTAGTTAAAAGAGCTCCTCACCTAAAGACCCTATACCATTATCGCCGTGGTTTTCACTGGCTGGCCAACTTAGCCTAACCATAACCCAAATTTGTATTGCTCCTCTGGAATAAGGGGTCTTAACCAATTCTTTCAAATCTGATATCGTTACACCGAGACTTAGAAAGCCTGGATTAGATACAGGGTTCCTTGCAAACTATTGACTAGTTTTCCTTCTTCCTTCACTGTCAAAGATTATACAAAAAAACTGTTGCTAAGCAGCTGGTAGCATACATTGAAAAGAATAAAATTTCAGGAAAATGGCAATCCGGGTTCAAACGACAGCACTCCACTGAAACTGCCCTCCTTCATGTTACCCATGACATCCTATGTAGCAAAGATGACGGAAATGTAACTGCCCTAGCTCTGCTAGATCTATCCGCTGCCTTCCATACGATCGATCACCATGTCCTACTTGAACGAATGATAGCAACGATTGGTCTGGCAGACGAAACACTGGCGTGGTTTAAGTCATACTTGTCTGTTCGTGCTCAATTCGTGTCGTGTGGTGGTCAGGTCTCACACACCAGACGAGCCACCTATGGAGTCCTTTAGGGGTCCGTCCTCGATTTGTTACTGACCAACGTCGTGAGTAAGTCCTGTAGAAATCAGCTCTTTATTACTTGTTGCCAGCAGTAATAATCGATAGCCGCTAAGGTTCTTCCGCTTCTACATAACTGAGGCTGTTGAATCAGCTGATTTTCACTTTTACTTTAGTGTATGTAATTCTTACTTGTGGTACTCGCTCAAAATTCCGTGGTATATCTCGTAAGCAGAGCAATTTTTTGGGTATCTGTGCTCGTTTAGCCAAAGAAATTATCTCTTGGAAAAATATGAAGGCACTTGTGTTGCAGTCAATACATTTTTATGACAGATGTGTGCAGACTTACATAGAAGCAACCATTGACACAAAACGCGGTATGGCATACTCCAGACCTGTATTTTGCCTGCAGTTTTTAACTGTTATTGGTATGTTCTGACAGTAACCAATCTGACATTGTAGATGAGAACTTTCTCCCTGGCTCTGAAAAGCCAGACAATGCGACATATTCCCCAGAACAACACCTTCCACGAAGGAGTCATACGAATCAAAGGAAGATGAGCTCTGGCTATCATAATAAACATGTTTTCAGCTTGAGCTCAGACAGAAGTGAGTTTATGCGGGAGCCATGCCACACTTAGAATGCGCGATCGCTTTTCTGCCTTATTTTTCAACAAGATAGGCAAGATCAGAGACTCTGCCTCTAGTGTGGCAGCATCCCCTCTAGACTTTTGTCCCTCAATACAGTGCAGCACCGAAATCTTCAGGAGCAATTCAAGGAGATCACATGCGACGTCATCCTTAAGTTTAAATCCCAATCAAAGAAACAACAAGTCTTCTAGACCCAGCTCGCTCCGTCCTGCCTCTACGATGCATACAACTGCTGCTGCTATGCAGAACCAACATTATAGATATGTCATCAGCCTCAGATTATGTTGCAGCCCCTTTAAAAAAAGGCTGTGGTCAGGCCACTACTCAAAAAAGCAACACTATACCAAGATGTCTTCATTTGAGGCCAAGACACCAGACACTTTTACTTTAACCGCAGCCATGCCCATGCTCTCGTGTAAAATCGCAAGCTCTGGCTTCTCAAGGGAGAACTTACAATGCCGGTTTTCCAGATTTTTACCAACAGAGCGTTGACTTGGACCTGCACGTTTGCTACATTAGTCACCTTATCGCCCTTGGCATATGTAGATTAGCAATAGCAAGGGTCAATCCTGTAGCCTTCCTTAGACTCGTCAGTTGATAGACCGTGATGGCACACTAGGTAAGGCAGTTGCTTTCACCTCAGTCCCTAGGTCGTGGGTTCGATCCCTGCGGTGGGCGACTCTTTATCGCGAC
Organism: Cristatella mucedo; assembly: GCA_009760855.2. Lineage (NCBI taxonomy): Eukaryota > Metazoa > Bryozoa > Phylactolaemata > Cristatellidae > Cristatella > Cristatella mucedo. The sequence continues at coordinate 1,902,110 of WPIO01000047.1, read as the reverse complement.
CGCAAGCGGTGGTGATTGCCGCAAAAGCTCTTATGTCGCTATACAAAAAGAGACTGTTTAATCAGCTTGTATTTATTTATTCAGTTTGGCTTCTTCCCTGTAATCTCACCAATTCCTTCTAAAGACTGCTACTTAGCTTTGACCTTCACTTGGGATATTTCAAGCTTCTGCTCCTTTGGCTAGTTATACGTAACTCTAGCTTGCCAGAATTAATGCACTCTCAGAGTACGTATTCAAAACTCATTCTAACTGCCGGTCAGCCACGAATCGTTCCTCTTTTTGAGCTTTTCCTGAGGTGAAGCCAGAGCCGCAGTTTGTACAACTTCAGCACAAGATTTGAGCTCAACTCTCTCTCAAGTTCGATCGAGAACGGATTAAAAACTCGCCAAAGTATGGAAATAGATCTACGCTAGCTCTTAGTTCTGACTGAGCAAGCTGCCGCCTTATCTTTCGGCACTCAATACCGGCATGTTTATAGGCTTTATTCTAGCCACTGTGAAAAGCAATGTTTCCGGCAGAATGCTGACGAATGAATCCACGAGCGATGCGAGTTGCGCAATACGACTGCTTTGGGTCCACTGCAGTAATATACGTCATACACAATATAGTTTAGGTAACCGCTTGGTAGCATCGGTTCGAATGCCTGTACAGTGGCAGCTATTCACAAATAACGCCTGCGGAAACTCACTAATAGCTAAACTAGCACGTGCATCTTTCTTAGGTTGGCATAGAAAATTCTTACATTCGCAGTCCAATTGGGTATCCTTGTTTGAAACGGTCAAAGTTTCCGGATCTGATCGGCGCGAAAGATTTTACCAGTGGCTCGAGCAGCTTTGCGTTGAAATGGGCATCATGAAACCGGCATGAAAGTCGCACATTTGAACGAAATTCATTTAACCAGCAACGGTTTGCAGATTCATGGACCTGTGAATATTAATTTTTGTGGGTCTTGGTTAACCACGAAAAGCCTGGAAGAGGTCTTGGCGATCTGCCTCCTAATTTGACGCTTACGACGCCCTAGCTCAAGGCGTTTTGTCGCTCACTTTTAGGTCCCTTCATTCTATGGCTCCAGCCTATCTGTCAGATATACTACCCCACCAGGCTAAGCATCGTACCACCCGCTTTTCGGAATCCAGCAGTCTAGAAATACCTCATACAAACCTTAAATCCTTTGGAGACCGTGCATTTAGTTCGTATGCTCCCAAAGCCTGGAACTCCCTCCCGACCTGCGTCAGAACATCCCCTGACCTGACCACATTTAAAAGGAACCTAAAAACACACCTATTTAGGACAGCATTTAGTGGGTCCCTGTGATTCGTCCTTGATGTGCTTATGCGTGCTGACACTGTGCATGCTGCCACTAACCACATTTGCATGCTGACCCTGTGCATGTCACCCCTAACCATATTATTCATTTCGTTTATTTTTTTCAAGCATGATTTTACTTACCATTCAATGGCATTTCACTTTACAGCAAATGTAAAGCGCCTAGAGAGAGATTAAGTTCTCTGAGGGCGCTTTATCAAGTGAATTATTATTATTATTATTAAGCATTCGCGAAACGCCGTGCGAGATTGTAACCTGCTGCATTAGCAGCTGACTTGTTAATAATATTAACAGTACATGTATTCAGTGGGCAGCCGTATTTTATCATCTTTCACGCTGCGCATCTCCTGAGGTACATTGTGCTTGCCCTCGAGGATACGGGCGGAATAATGGGTGCATGTGCCCTCCTCACTAGTTGCGCTAAGACCTAGGTGTATTAGTTATTTTGCTTTATTGGGAAACTTTGAACCGCCGTCTTTGAAAGGTTATAAACTTATTGTATTATAAATTGAATCTGTGAGCAGGCATTGCAGTGGAGGTTTTATGAACCCAGGCTGGCAGACTAAACACGCGATGCCGGGAACTTGGGGCGGGGTGGTCTTACGTCCTGTGCCATTCACCAGTTTTGACGGACTTTATTTCTCTTAAATCCGCACGGCATGGCGACATCCGTGAGCTATTTTGCATATAGTGATTAAAATTATTTCTTTTTACTTTTCTCGTTCATGAGGATGACTAGCTTAATGCTTAATCCTTTAAGACTGGCGTATGCAAGAGTAAGCTACGCCTACACTTTTCAGGCTGCATTTGATCGAATGAGCACTAAGGCCAATACTAATTCAGCGACGCTTGTATGACGGCTACGAGGTATTAATTCATATAAAAGTTGCGTTTTTCTCTAGTAGGCAGCGCACATTAATTTTCCGCGTAGCTGCCATTAAAAAATAATCAATTTCCAACTATAACGGCCCGACTGAGCAATAGCGTGTGGCCGGTCATAAATATCGGTCCACGGAAGCCAAGATTCAAAATACCGGAAAGTGACTCGTCCAATAAAATCTCCTTCTGATCTCAGCTTCTTCCAGAGAAACCTTGCTGCAAATCTCGTGGGCCAAAATTCTTGTAGCTTGCTAAAACAAATTGGCCCGCTTGGTGCTTGAGCCAGCTGTTAGTTTTCCGAGAAGCATCTTTCATCATTGTCATTATCGCTATTAAGCAGATATAGCGAAACTGGAAAACTTCCCTTCGTTTGAATGGAACTTCTTTATCTACTGCTTGAAATGCAACACGACAGAGCTTAGCTGCAGCGAGAGCGACCTTCGCTTAAAAGCTGCTCAATTTGCATGCACACGCTTCTGACATGCCGTCGCTTTAAATTTATTGATTTCAGAATTTACGAAGACACGTGCAAAAGAGGAGAAAGAACGGCAATGTCTGCCTTTTTCAATCATCAATAGTTTGTCAATGTTCATTTTAATTGATAAATGCACAATGAAATTACTAAAAAAAAAGCTTAAATGAATACCTGCTTACAGCTCAGTGATGTAATTATCCTAGGCACGACCACCCTAATAGCCGTGGTTATTGTACCTACCAGTGGAGGTCTCCTAAAAACCAATTAACAGACACTCAAACGCAAGCAGAACAAGAATTCGTGTTCCTAATAATTACTTTGACTTTGGCTTCAGCTAATATCTATGAACTAAATTCAGACGTGCATTATCGTACGCACGTTAAAAGGCTTTACTAGCAGCCTGAATTTGCTATTAGGGTTGCTGCGTTAAGCTAATTTAATCGACACGAACAATCGAAACCCGCGTATTCTTACATCAATATATCTATTGCTCTCTCTCTCTCTCTCTCTCTCTCTCTCTCTCTCTCTCTCTCTCTCTCTCTCTCTCTCTCTCTCTCTCTCTCTCTCTCTCTCTCTCTCGCTCGCTCTCTCTCTCTCTCTCTCTCTCTCTCTCTCTCTCTCTCTCTCTCTCTCTCTCTCTCTCTCTCTCTCTCTCTCTCTCTCTCTCTTTCTCTCGCTCGCTCTTTATTACATATCTGCAAATGTATACGTCTCTCTTGTCTTCATTTTGCCCCTCTAGCTAATCAAAACACAAAATGGTAGCACCTTAAATTTTTCGAAATTATAAGTCTTCGAAATTATAATTCTTCGAAATTATAAGAAATAATTCGAGAATTGAGAACAATGATGGATAAAACAACGACATTCAAAGGCATTTTCCGACTAAAATATACTGTAAACCAACCAAGTTTTGGCGTTTGGCCGTAATGTAGAGGTGGTAGGTAAGAATAAAACAAAGCACCATTCAACGTATTTCAACGTATTCAATTTTATTTCTCCAAAAAGGTATTTTAATTACGCGCTTTTTCTGTTATCTGGGTCTTTATTAGAATTAGGACCCTAAAATAATATTGATCTGTACCTATTATTAGGCCTTGGTTAAAAAGTATGAGAAATTTTGTCAAGAATTTCTAAGAATTTTAAAGGACGCCTCAATTATTTTATTTATCAGAATTCACTGTTAAGTTCTTGAGGTCTGTGCGTAATTATATCGTTTCCACCCTTGGTGGCTTTCAATTGAGGGCCGTGATAGCCCATGAGGTAAGTGCTCGCTCTTCATGACCAAGGTCAGGGGCTTGAATTCTGCAGTGGCTGATCCTTTATTGGAAACTGCAAGCCGTGGTAAGAGCCATAAAGGCTCTTCTGCTGCTATGCAAATGTGCCTGTTAAATCAGCTAATATATCTGTGTTTAATCCTACGTTCAAACTTTTAATAAGTGTCAAAGCACCCAGAAAATTCAGAGCTAGTTGCAGCTGCTGCTTTCTCGGTGCTTTCTAATGCCAGCACTTATTATATATTATATTATTATATTATATAGTATATAGTATTATAGTAGTATTATTATATTATTGTATTGCGCAATTTTACGTGGTGAGTTAACGAAATATTTTTCGAAATGCGACTGTGTCAGAAGACGAAGCGGCATTCGAAAGTTCCAATGCTGACTCTCTAGTGTCTTCCAACCTGGTAAACTAATCGAGTGATAGTAGACCACGTTGGGTATGTCAATGTTACTTTAGATGTTTAATGTTTAATGTTACGAGGTCGTTGGAGGTAATGTCATCCGCCGCCAGGAAGTTAAGCAGCTGCGGGCCAGTCACTGGTAGCCGACCACAGCAGACTTTACGGTTGCAGGTCAAGACCTGATTGCAATGTAATCATACACACGAATTCAAGCAGTACATCGGGGCTCGGCATACATCGGGGCTCGGCACGCGCACAGAAGTGGAAAATTAGAATCAACGTATCAAGGGGCGCGATATACTGCCCACAGAGGCTTCAACAGATCAATCTTTGAAGCACCAGACCAGTAAACGGGAGGTTTCGGGATCGCTCCTTCTTCTAGCCAAACTTATTTCTGCTCTCTATCGGACGGTAGACGGGCTGTGTTTGTTCTGTAATGTCTCACATCGGGATGTAAATGGCATGCAGTTAAATGTATGCGACGGTAAGATCAACCTAATAGTTATGGGTGAGCTGTCATCGAAAAGTTGCAAGATATCGCGCTCAAGATTGGCTCATGTAGCATCACTCTCGTGACGTCGGCCTGTAATCTTGGCGTGCTGCTCTAAAGCGACTGGCCATTAGGTGAGCACATTACTTCCAGTGTCAATGCACCCTACTTCAGGCTGAATGAGATCAACAAAAGTAGAGCCCCTTAGACAATAGTACCACTGCCTTAAAGGCACTTCTAGATTACTGCAATTTCTTTCAGGAGTCCCGGCCTGTGCCCTTAATCGTCATTAACCGGTGCAAAACTCCGCTGCTCGTCCGGTCTACCGAGAAAGACACACCTGCCGCATTCCACTTTTTTGTCTGAGCTTCACTGGCTCTTTATCAAAAATCAAATGGCCCTATCAAGACGAGCGTACCTGTCCAACCACCTGTCCCGGCCCACCATCGTTCGCTCGCACCATCCGATCCTCGGATGCCAGAAGCCTCGCAGGTCCTTGCACTAAATGAAAGCTGTCTGGCGATCAAGCCCTCATCATGCAATTTGCTCCCTCTTTCTAGGTCTAAAGAGCCGTAGAGGTAGTGAGTAACATGGAAGTAGCAGCTCGGGACGGCTGGAAATAATGTGCCATTGCCTGTAGCAGTAGTGCATATATCGTTTCCAAGAGCTGTGGAAGTGAGTTCCACAGTTTAGCACCTACTGAGCAATGATAATAATAATACCTATGATAAAGCGCCCTCAGAGAACTCAATCTCTCTCTAGGCACTTTATAGCTGCTGCAAAGAAATCACAATCAAATGGTTAGTGCTAGCATGCTCAATAAACAACAAAAATAACATGATGTGTTGGTGACATGTGCAGGGTCAGCATACAAGTATGGTGAGTGGCTGCAAACAGCGTCAGCGTGCATAAGCACATAAATGATAAACCACAGTAACCCACTAAATGCTGTGATAAATAGGTTTTTTGTAAGTATTTTTGATGTCGTCAAGTCAGGGTATGTCGTGACGCAAGTCGGAAGTGAGTTCCAGGCTTTTGGAGTATATAAATTAAATGTACGGTCTCCAAAGAATATGAGGCTTGTACGAGGTATTAGTAAACAGTTAGATTCCGAAAAGTGGGTGTTGCTATGCTTGGCCTGGTGGGAGAATAGATCTTACAGGTAGGCTGAAGCCCAAAGAATGAAGGGACCTTAAAGTGAGTGGCAAAACCTTAAATTCGATGCGTTGCTTGACTGGGAGCCAGCGGAGTCTGGCGAGAAGAGATGTGATGTGGCAACTGTGACGCTCACGACAGACAAGCCTAGCTGCAGAGTTTTGCACCAGCTGTAAGCGCCTGTGTGCACAGGCCGGTAGGCCAGCAAGAAGTGATTTACAGAAGTCAAGACCGGATGTCACAAATGCGGTAACCAACTTAGATGTGGTATCACTATCTTAGCAAGGCCGAATTTTAGCAATGTTAAGTAACTGAAATTAGGCAGACTTTACTCTGGAGCTGATGTAGTCGTTTAATGAAAGGTCACTTTGGAACATGACACCTAGATTTCGTGCAGGTTCAACAGGGGATATGCTGGCAGAGCCGATTTTGATCGTTAGCTTTTCCAATTTCTGAATCACACTTGGTTTACCCATAGCTAGCAAGCTGGTTTTGTCACCATTCAATTTAAGAAATTTTATACCACCCATGTGCGGATGTCATCAATACGTACAGCAAGTGAGTTGAGAGAATTCAACGTGCTCGAAAGCTGGGAGGGATCAAAGCTCAAAGGTACAACTGAGTGTCATCCGCATAGCAGTGAAAGCCTAGATTGTGCACAAGCTTCTGGCGCAAACGGTTTTTGAGCGGAGAAATTTAGCAGCTAATTTATTGTTCGCCGCGGACCCGAGGGCACGAGGAGACTGAAACTGGTGCAGCCGTTTATCTAGGTATGAATAAGCCAAGCCACGGCGTACCCATTGTTTCAGCGTCAGAACTTTGATTTTTATCCGCTGATAAACTGGAAGTTATCGAAGCTCCTTCAGATGAGATTCAGATGCTCCAAAACTCAGGCAGTTCCAAGCAGTGGGGGAGTGTTAAGTGCATGCACCCGCTGTCCACTACAACTGAGGTATTCTCCGCGAGCAACTGGTGATATTCGGTTTTTTTTGGCACTTGCAATGGAAGCAGCAATTAAAAATACTGAGCGTTGTATGCAAGTCAGTAATATCTGGAAGTCAACTTTGAAGTAAAGAGTGGAAGCAGTCACTTTTCGGAGGTAAGCAAAAACAATTTAATACCGCTCAAGTCAGAGTCCCATTAAATCGAGCTGTTATTCATCGAAAACTAATCTCCTCTTTAATAATATTATCTGATTTAACAGCATTATTGTATAGAGGCAGAAGAGCTTTAATGGCTACCAACACCACTTGCAGTTGACAATAATGGATCACCCACTGCTGGATTCGAACCCACGACCTCACTTAGCCGAGTTAGAGGTCAGAATTTGTAATGCTACACTCGATAAAGTGATTATAACATAGCCATTCAAATCTGACATCCTTCTACTGATACTTGAAAACCCGGATGAATGCCTAGTTCCTAGCTCCTTATTTCCAAATCTCCTTCTACTTTTCGAAGGTCTCATTCCTAAAAATATTTCTCAAAATAAATTAAACAGCTCATGTAAAGTAATTTTTCTGTGAGGTCTCAGGTGAGGTTCAAGCGGCACCATTTTACTGAAACTAATCTCCTCCCCGTAATTAACAGCATTCTGCTTCGTAATTTTGATTGTGAAGTCACTACCACGAGGTCACGCTCGACCATTCTTCAGTTTCAATGCTATCAATCCTGCTTGAATTATTAAGGTCAATGATCTGCCTGGCTGATTGAGGCTTTTACGTCGTCCGCTTCGTAATCATCTGATCATAATGGCCAACTTTCAGCAAGAACCATAGCAAAGACGTGCAAAGTGGGCCTGCTTACTGGAATGTAGTGTATCTCCGTCTGTATTTCTAAAATGCCACGTAGACTGAATAATAACAATAATAATAATTGGTGTGCCCTGAGAGAACTGACTCTCTCTCTCTCGAGGCACTTTGCAGATGCTGCATGTAAAGCATTACCAAATATTTGGTAGTAACATCCGCAAGCAGCACGCAATGGGTTTTTCGCAGAAGATCGGGATATCGCACTCAAAGTCTAAAGGACTTTCAGTGTTCATTGACAAGAGTATAACAGCCAAGCTGATCCATGCGTTGTATACCTTTCTTCTTTGACTTCTTGGCACATTACTCGCACGGCCTTCCTGCTTGTGCACTAAGACGTCCTAGGTGGCGCTAAACTCTGCCGCTAGGATTTCTGTCATTAAAGGCACAATTACCACATTACACCAAATCTTATTGACTTCATAATGAGACCTTTTCGTAGCACTCATATAAAAATAAATTGACAAGGATTTATGACTCACTTTTAGGTTCTTACACTCTCTTGTTCCCTGATCAGGCTCGGTACTTCAACACCCACTCATCAGACGCAAGTCGTTTATTTACCTGTGCCTCTAAAAACCACAATGTTTTAGAGACTGTGATTTTAGTATTTATTCTCCCAAAGCTTAGAACTCACTTGTGACAGACTTCATTAAATCTTTTGACTTGACATTTAAAAAGAGGCTTACAATCTCATTCCCTTCACGGCATATGCTCCCTTCTTGTGAATTGTCCTATGCGTCACTATGGATTCTGACAATGTGCATTGCATCGCTTATCAATTGATCTACTTCGTATCCAGCATATTTTAAGTGCCCATAAACATAGGTAATCTCTTAAAGCCCTAAACTAATGCATTGCTATTATTATAACTATTAATTACTACTGTCGCTATTATGTACACTCCATTTCGCTAGGCGGTTTTAGTTCATCCAGCAGGACCATCATCTACGGAAATCCACAAGGATCTTTCTTTCTGTCACCTCATGTTCTGTATTTCTACTTCTCTCCGACTGAGCAATTTAGATCTATTACATCTGCTGTCGCCCCCGGCCGACAACAACAAGCAAGCGTTTGTCGTTCATTTAATCAAAATCCCCGGCAAGACTGGCTAGCTGAACATCTGGGCTGCGGCGGAAAGTTGGCCCTGGATGCCCGTCGCTTTTCTTAAATCGACTATGCATAAACCTCGTTACTAAAACCCTTTATGTACGCTTAATAAAATATAATTAATAATATTTATAATAATAATAATGCAATTGATAAAGCTTCCTCGGAGAACTCAATCTTTTTCTATGCGCTTTACATTTGCTGCAAATAAAACGCGGTCGAATGGTGAGTGGTATCATGCTTGATAAACAACATAAATAACATAGTTCATAATTTATTTGCATAGCGCCCTAAGAGACTTTAATCTCTATTCAGGCGCTTTACATAAGCGACAGGGCAACGACCCAAGACCTCGGCAATCCTTGGTCGGGGAGAACACCTTAATTACTGGCCAAACCAGCTCAGTAAGTGACTATGCTCTCTTAATATGCAGTGCCGTAGTAGGTCATCGTCAATTATGGTAATTCAGCGTCCTCTTCGACGTCTGCTTGACATTTAAAAAATAGTCATGTTTAATTGACGTCCTGGATTGAAGACTGCTTGCTGCAGTGGCTGGCTAATGATTTGGCAAAGTTTTCTTTAGGCTAAACTATGTAAATTGGTAATGTAAGGACTGCCGAAAAAAATGCCATTACGCCTCTGCAGCTGTGGATAAACATGGCTGCTATGTTGATCTTTAAAATCAAGAAATTCAGTCATACATCGATTTTGCGAAAGGAGTCTCAAAGGCACTATTTCAATTAATTGATATAAAATAAGTACCGTTATTTTTACCCAAAAGGCCTGCCGATGCTTAGCTCTTTTCATACTGAAACTTTGCTTCGCTACATCAGGCAGACTTTAAAGTACCAAGCTAATATTCATGGTTCCTGGATTATTGTGATTAGAAACCGATTACGTTATAATCTATGGTCAGTCGATTAAAAAAGGTAAAATGTATATGATATTTCGTGGATTAATGCGCTAGGATTGGGGCCGCTTAGTTGTCTTGTGCTCTGAGCGTTGAGCGAGAGCTGCAGTACGCCATGGCCGGTGAGGCACACCTGTGGCCCTCTGCGGCTGTCGAGTAAACCCTCCACGCTAAGGGAACCGTTAATTTAATCTTCACTTTATTCTCTATTTGTTAAGGTGACCCAGTGCATGTAACCCCTAACCATGTTATTCATTTTGTTTGTTTTTCAAGCATGATTTTACTTACTATTCTATTGCGTATCACTTTGCAGCAAATGTAAAGCGCCTAGAAAGAGATTAAGTTCTCTGAGGGCGCTTTATCAAGTGCAATATTATTATTAATATTATTATTAAGGTGTTCAGTTAATAGAAAAACTAACAGCAACAAATTTAAAAACCAGACACGCTTCTCGAGTGTGCGAACGTAAATTATTAGCTTCAAAATAATGAGATTTAACATTATATGGTACTTTGACGTAATTTAATTAGTGCATAAGCGTAAGCTTGAGGCAGCTGGTCGCAGCTCTTGCTCTCGATTTGAGCAAGCATTTGGAAAAGCCTGAATGCAGTTTGAGATAATAAGCCGGCCGAGAACCCGTGGCAAATCAATTAACTTGCAATGCCTCATCGGCTCAGTAGTTGAATGCCGCAGTAAGCAAGGAAAGCAGCATAACAAATTAACGGTATGCGAGACTCGCGTTATCATCACATTCGAAGTTAAACTGAGGCGCTCCACCGTCAAAGGCAGTTTTTCGTCAATAAGGTCACAGCAACAACCTAAAAATGGTCTCAAGTTAAATTTAGTATTTTCGGTGAAAACGAACAGCTAGCCGTTGCACGTATATTCTTGTATATACGAAGTCCAGAGAAATCTTGTAGTAGTGGTGCTCATAAAAACTCAGCCGAGTCGGTGCAATTCAAGCGATTTTTAATATATTGCTAAGCCACGCTCCATTAGCCCAATCGCCTTGCAGATTAGGTGGAACCAGCGACGCTCAGCACGTAAGAGCTGAAAACATAAGTGCTGGCAAGGTTTTGAACTATTAAGTGAGTTAGTTTCTCGAAAGCAGTCAAATTTTCACCTAGTCAGCTGGACCTCCTAACCATTTTCGTACAATGTAGGTTCTTCGAGTGGCGTGGCGAATTACATTTGGTAGTGAGCTACTACGCTACACACACCTAGGCAGCTGTACGTAAGAACAATTTTCTGTGTATAATTTTTAGTATCGCCTCGCCCCGCCGCCATTCTGACGTTCGTGCAACCGCAATGGCGCTTTCAGTTTCGATCTCGTTCCTGGCGTTTCTCGGTGCTCCAACTGCTTGCACTCACGACTGAGACTGCGTAGAATCGCGAGGGCGCAGCAGCGCCATATCTCTCAAATGCCCCGTGCGCTAAACTTAAAGCGTGCTTCCAATTATCACTGAGGTCCGTTTAAAAATCAACGTGCCGCGTTTGAGCTTCGTCGCCATTATTTCAACGTGTGGCCAAGTTATATGACATGTCTAGGCTGCTAGGTAGAAGTGACCGGCGGGGGATTAGCAAAGAAGAAAATTCTCCTCTGACTCCGGTCGTCCGCTGATTTCGCTCTCCAAGCTAACTTTTCAGGCTAGTTTCGTTTAGTAGATGCAATGGAATGATACGCTTAAATTCAGCCAGGAAGTTTACAAAAAGAATAAGGTTGTTTTCAAATAAGAAGCTTACTTCCTACATCTACTCCTCGCTGCTCCAGCTGATGCGGTCACACTGCACCAGGACTTCCAGGCATCCCGCCGATCGCTTCCAGGCATCCCGCCGATCGCTTCCAGGCATCCCGCCGATCGTTTCCAGGCATCCCGCCGATCGCTTCCAGGCATCCCGCCGATCCTCGAACCAAATCGAAATCTTTTGGCGATCAGGCTTTCAGCTCTAATGCGTGGAAAGTCTGGAATATTACTAATGAAAACAGTAACAATAATAATGATAACAGCACATGTTTACAGTTCCCTTGAAGAACTAAACCTCCTCCTAGGCACTTAGCGTACGCTTTAAAAGAAGCGTGTAAACGTGGAGATCATCACCTGCATTGACTTTGCTTCATTTGATTCTCAGCTAATGACTCATATATTTCCGCTCGGATTTCTCTACGCCCTAGTGAATTTGTCTTGCTGCGTTTCATTGCGTTCGTTGTACGTGATTCAGTACGTGTTAGTGATCAGAGGCCCCACTAACCAGTGGCCACGAGTGCCTAATAATACGCTTGTGCGTGGTTTTTTAAGCATCACAAATGTGTACTTTTCACGTTCGTCTAAGTACAATATCTTGCTGGTCGTTATCGTTTGGTTAGTGCTTGTCTTGCATCAAGTTTTAGTTTATTCGGAAAGCTATGCAAGATTGACCATTACCGTTATTATTTGTCAGGTTAGTGGCGACCAATGTTCGGAACTAATACTGCTAATCTTCTCTATTCGCATAAGCGAGACCGTGTCTTTAGTTCATTTGCTCCAAAAGCCTGAGACACAGTTCTGAGTGACGTTATTACATCCCCTGACTTGATTGCATTTAAAAAGAAGCTGAAAACGCACCTGCTCCTCGCAGCATTTACAGCGTGCTTGTGATTTTTCCTCCGTCTGCTTATTCGTCCTCATCCCCGAGCATGTTACCGCTAGCCAAATTATGCATGCTGACACTGTATGTTGCTACTCACTGCATGCTCATACTTCCTTTACAGTATATTTAAAGTGCCAAGAAAGATTATTGAGTTCTCTGACAGCTTAATAAAATGTATTACTAATATTGTTATTTTCTAATTATTCACATGTTCATCCAGCATTATTTGCTATGCTATAAGATATTGGACAGAATGACTAATAGGACCTGTTAAAAATTCGAACCTGTTATCATAATAATAATAATATAGTAATAATTCGCTTGATAAAGCACGCTTAGAGAACTAAATCTCTTTCTGGGCACTTTGCATTTCCTGCGAAAGGAAACGCGATTGAATGATGAGTAATATCATGCTTGATAAAGAACATGAATAGCATAGTTAGGGGTGACATGCACAGTGTCAGCATGCAAGTATGGTTATAACAATAATAATAATAATGCACTTGATAAAGCGCCCTCAGAGAACTTAATCGCTTTCTAGCCGCTTTACATTTGCTGCAAAGTGAAATGCAGTTGAATGGTAAGTAAAATCATGCTTGAAAAACAAACAAAACGAATAATATGGTTAGGGGTGACATGCACAGGGTCAGCAGGCAGCATCCACAGTGCCAGCATGCATAAGCACGTGAAGGACGAATCACAGGAACCCACTAAATGCTTTCCTAAATAGGTGTGTTTTTAAGTTTTTTTTTAAATGTGGTCAAGTCAGGGGATGTTCTGACGAAAGCCGGTAGGGAGTCCCAGGCTTTGGGAGCATACAAACTAACTCTTCAAAGAAAACTCTTCAAAGAATTTGAGGTTTGTACGAGTAACTGGTAAACTGTTGGATTCCGAAAAGCATGAGGTACGATGCTTGGCCTGGTAGGGGAGTAGATCCGAGAGACAGGCTGGAGCCAAAGAATGAAGTGACCTAAAAGTGAGCGACAAAACCTTAAAGACGATCCGTTGCTTGACTGGTTGCTAGTGCAGGTCGGCAAGAAGTGGTGTGATGTGGCCACTAAGGCGCTCACAACAGACAAGCCTAGCTGCTGAGTTTTGCACCAGCTGCAATCGCCTGATTGCACATGTCTGTAGGCCAGCAGGCAGTGAGTTACAGAAACCAAGACAGGATGTCATAAAGTACGGACCAACTTAGACGTGATATACGTATCTAAACAAGCCCGAATTTTAGCTATGTTATGTAGCTGAAAGTAGGCACACTTGATGGTGGATGTGATCGATGTGGCTGATGTGATCGTCTAACGAGAGGTCACTTTAGAACATGACACCTAGATTTCGAGTGGATTCAACAGGAGAAATGCTGGCCGAGCCAATTTTGAGCGTCAGCCTTTCCAATTTCTGAATCAAACTGGGTTTTCCCATAACTAGTAAGTTAGTTTTATCGTCGTTAAGTTTTAGAAAATTTGCTGCCATCCATGTCCGGATATCATCAGTGCATGCAGCAAGTGAGTTGAGAGAATTCGAGGTGCTCGAAGGTTGGGAGGGATCAAAGCAAAGATACAACTGAGTGTCATCTGCATAGAAGTGAAAGCATATATTGTGTTTGGAAATCACATCAGCAAGAGAGAAAGTATAAACCATGAAAAGAACCGGACCTAGCAGAGAGCCCTGAGGTACCCCATATTTCAGAGGTACTTCCGATGATCATTATCCATTCACGTCAATACTCTGGAATCTCCCACTGAGATAGAACCTGAGCCATTGCAGGGCAGTGCCAGTGATGTTCAGGCGACATGAGAGGTGCTCAAGAAGAACTTTGTGATCGATAGTATCAAAAGCTACCGAAAGATAGAGCAAAACCAGCAGAGACACTCTAATAATAATATAATAATAATATTGCACTTGATAAAGCGTCCTCAGAGAACTTAATCTCTTTCTAGGCGCTTTACATTTCTGCAAAGTGATACGCAATAGACATATGTCGGCATTCCTAAGGAGGTCTTTGTATACCCTGAGCAATGCTGACTCTGTGGAGTGATTAGCTCTAAAGCCAGACTGGAACTTACTAGCAAGGTTTGAAGTTTCAATATATGAGTTCAGATGGTCCGCTACGACCCGTTCAGGTGTCTTTGATAGGAATTATAGAAGTGAGACTGGGCGGTAGTTGCCTAAGTTCTCTTGGTCTAGTGTCGCTTTCTTGAGAAGTGGCTTGACTACTGCTTTCTTCTTGAAAGGTGCTGGGACATGACCTGAGGCTAGTGACATATTAAGGATGTTAGTTATGAATGGAAACAGCAGATCAGTGCAAAGTAGGAGCAGGACAGTGGGAATAGGGTCCAGAGGACTTGTTGTCTTCTTTGATTGGGAAATGAACTTCAGGACGAGATCACTAGTGACCTGCTTAAATGTAGACATTGAGGTGCAGCCAGGAATCAGGAAACAGCATTCTAGGGGGTGTTGTCATCGCCGGGATGGACTCCGTGATCTTGTCTATCTTCTGCACAAAGAATCGAAAGAAGCGATCGGCTAGATCATCACAAGGATCATCATTATTATTATTGTTATTATTATTAGAACTCAATATCTTTCTCGGCACTTTAAATATACTGTAAAGGAAGCATAAGCACACTGTGAGTAGCAACATACAGTTTCAGCATGCATAATATGGCTAGCGGTAACATGCTCGGGGATGAGGGCGAATAAGCACACGGAGGAAAAATCACAAGCACGCTTCAATGCTGTGAGGAGTAGGTGCGTTTTTCGCCTCTTTTTAAATGTAATAAATCACGGGATGTAATAACGTCACTCAGAACTGAGTTTCAGGCTTTTGGAGCAGATAAACTAAACACCCGGTCTCGTATATGCGAATAGAGTCGCCCATCATTTTTTTATACGATGCACACATACAAAATGTTCTGTTCGGATATATATAACAATAGCTGTTACGGCTACACATCAAGCTGCAGGACATCGTGCAAAACCATCGTTGAAAATTAGGTAGCTCTTTGTATATCACCATCTACATGAACTTTCCTACATACACATAACACAAGTGCAGCTGACCTTAATCATACCCATAATAGTCAGCTGACACTAGTTTGCGACAGTGGCCGTCAGTTCTGTTGTAGTGCAGAGACTAATCCGGGCATTTTTCAACATTGCCTACGTGCTCTGCTACCGAACGTTGGTAATTCTGCGAGATCTGCTGAGCACGACCTGCTACCCTATTGTCGGCCCGATATGCAGAGTTATCTAATCACTAATTCCTGGCATGTGCACCCAAGTAATTAAAATACTTTCCCCTATGTCAACGAGCAGCAGCCGGTGACGGCTGAGGGGCGGTCTGGCATTGCCCAGAACATTTGCTATTCCCGTGGCACCACGTGGCCACCCTGTCAGTGTCTCGGTCAACTGCCTTATCATTGCAAGGCCTTGATTGGCAGCGATAAAGGCTTGACACTTGGGCACCCAGCAGCTATCCGGGTATTGAGAAGCCTCGGAGTGCGCATTCTGCCTAAATCCCGGTCACTGGTCTCTAGCTGCACCCAAGTGAGAGCTACCTGTGCAGCAGACAAGTCTACTGACACGCTCACGACACCTGCCAGATAAGGTAAAGTGAAAAATGCAAGAACTACACAGTGGCGGTTGCCAAATAATCTTATTCGGGCTGCGACAAACTTGCTTCTATACCTCACGTTAACTAAAAGTGACTGAAAGTACGGCTAAGACAGCTGTCTTGTTACTGCAGTGGCAGTGCCACCATTGCTATTCAGTTTCTACCCTACAGCTGTTACTTTACTGCAGCCGACGCACCACCTGCTTTACTGCACTGCTATGGGTGAGGTTTCTTCTTCTTCTACTTCTGCTGCTACATCTGCTGCTACTGCTGCTGCTACATCTACTGCTACATCTGCTGCTACATCTACTGCTGCTGCTGCTGCTACATCTACTGCTACATCTGCTGCTACATCTGCTGCTGCTGCTTCTTCTTCTCCTAAAGTACATCTCCTTATCTACAGTAGATCAAATTGCTTTTTCTATATACAGATCTTGCGAGTTATTTGATTAGTTAATTTATCAGTTAGTTAGCAATACAAGCGATACCCAAAGAGACATTCGTACACCACGCTACCATAGAAACTTTATTATCAATTATCAAAATAGCAAGCCTTAGATAGAAAACTTAGATATAACTATAGATAACTATAGATAATAGAGAGATAGCTTCGAGTTCAATAGGGATAGATTTTCTGTGAGCCCTCCAGAAGAATCAAGTTTGTCTTGATCAGATTATACTTGCTTGGGGTCGACTTAAGGGGGGTACAGACAGGTACAGGCATACGAGGACTACTGTAGGTCGTACCAATCGATCCTAGCAAAGGCTAAGTCTAGCTTCTTTAAAAACATTGTTGGATTACAGATGCAAAATCCAAAAATTCTGATGTCGAGATCAACCATCTCAACTGCTCCCAGATTAGCTCCTTACCTGATGATCCATGTGATGATCTAGCCGATCGCTTCTCTTGATTCTTTGTCGAGAAGATAGACAAGATTAGGGAGTCCTTCCCTGCAATGGTAGCATCCCCCTAAAATGCTGCTCCTCTATTCCTTGCAGCACCTCAATGTCTATATTCAAGCAGGTCACTAGTGATCTCGTCCTGGCGTTCTTATCCCAATCAAAAAAGATAACAAGTCCATTGGACCCTATTCCCACTGTCCTGCTGCTACGTTATATTGATCTGCTAATGCCATGTATAACTAACATAATTAATAGGTCATTAGCCTCAGGTCATGTTCCAGCATTTTTCAAGAAAGCTGTCAGGCCACTTCTCAACATAGTGACACTAGACAAAGAGAACTTGAGCAACTACCGCCCAGTTTCCCTTCTACAATTCCTATCAAAGGCATTGGAACGAGTCGTGGCAGACCAGCTGAACTCATATATTGAAATTTCAAACCTTGCTAGTAAGTTCCAGTCTGGCTTTAGAGCTAATCACTCCACAGAGTCAACATTGCTTCGGGTGTACAGCGACCTACTTAGGAATGCAGACGTGGGTAAAGTTTCTCTGCTTGTTTTGCTCGATCTTTCGGCAGCTTATGACACTATCGATCACCAAGTTCTTCGTGAGCACCTCTCAGCTCACCTGGGCATCACTAGCACTGCTCTGCAATGGTTCAGGTCCAATCTCAGTAGGAGACTCCAGAGTATTGATGTAAACGGAAAAAGATCGTCTGAGGTACCTCTGAAATATAATATATCTCAGGGCTTCGTGCTAGGTCCTGTTCTTTTCACGGTTTATACTCTCCCTCTTGCCGATTTGATTGCCAAAAAAAATCCTAGCTGATTAAACAGCCTCTTTTTGTATAGCGACAGAAGAGCCTTTACGGCTATCACCACCGCTTGCAGTGGCGATAAAGGATCGCCCACCGCAGGAATCGAACCCACGACCTCGGGACCGAGGTCGTGAAAGCAACCGCCTTACCTAGTGTGCCATCACGGCTCACCACACAATCTAGGCTTTCACTTCTGTGCGGATGACACTCAGTTGTACCTTTGCTTTGATCCCTCCCAGCCTTCGAGCACCTCGAATTCTCTCAACTCACTTGCTGCATGTATTCATGACATCCGCACATGGATGGCAGCAAATTTTCTAAAACTAAACGATGATAAAATTAACTTGCTAGTTATGCACAAACCCAGTGTGATTCAGAAATTGGAAAGCCTGACGCTCAAAATTGGCTCTGCCAGTATAACTCCTGTTGAATCAGCTCGAAATCTAGGTGTCATGTTCCAAAGTGACCTCTCGTTAGACGACCACATCAGCTCCACAATCAAGTGTGCCTACCTTAAGCTATATAACATTGGTAAAACTCGGGCTTGGTTAGATAAGATACCACATCTAAGTTGGTCCATACATTTGTGACATCCCGTCTTGACTTCTGTAACTCACTGCTTGCTGGCCTACCGGCATATGCAATCAGGCTCTTAAAGCTGGTGCAAAATTCTCTAGGTAGGCTTGTCTTTCGTGAGCGTCGCACTTGCCACATCACACCACTTCTCGCCGACCTGCACTGGCTCTTAGTCAAGCAACGAATCGACTTCAAGGTTTTTGTCTTTAGTCCCTTCATTCTTTGCGCTCCAGCCTACCTATTAAATCTACTTCCCCACCAGGCCAAGCATCGCACCACCTGCTTTTCGGAATCCAACAGTTTACCAATACCTCGTACAAACCTTAAATCTTTTGGAGACCGTGTATTTAATTCGTATGCTCCCAAAGCGTGGAACTCACTTCCGACTTGCGTCACAGCATCCCCTGACTTGACCACATTTAAAAAGAACTTACAAAAGCACCTATTTAGGACTGCAATTAGTGGGTCGCAGTGATTCTTCCTTAATGTGCCTATGCATGCTGACACTGTCCATGCTGCTACTAACCACACTTGCATGCTGACCATATGTAGGTCACCCCTAGCCATGTCATTCGTGTTGTTTATCTAGCATGATTCCACTCACCATTCGACCATGTTTCCTTTGCTGCAAATGCAAAGCACCTAGAAAGAGATTGAGTTTTCTGAGAGTGCTTTATCAAGTGCATTATTATTATTATTATGATTATTATTATTACTATTATCTTCCTTGTGCACACCCTTGGAGCACACCCAAGGCTTTGCCTGCAAAACCACTTATTACCGTGCTGGTCAGTGCACTTTCGATAGCAGTAAGGCGAACGAGCAATCTTCCTCCCAGCAGGCCCACAGTGAATGGCTCAAACAAGCCTCTAAGTGGTCACAGCTGATCAGACTGGCTTCACTGCATTAAAGCCTTCACTGAGTGCTTCGGTTTCGCGGCAATGCACGGCTTGCATAAGTTGGACCCCTCTAACGGCCATAAGTCTTTCTGGGGGTCTGTCTGGCTGTGGAATGAATTGGAGCCCCGAGTTTTCCCCTTGTCTTTTTTCTCATGAATCGCGACCTCTGCTACCGATGGGTGTCGAAAGCTAAACGGTCAGCGAGTAGAAGATGCTCTGCCTTGTATTCAAGCCACCTTCTGACTTTCACCCTAAGAGCGTTAGCACTCACACTTCAGAGCATTCACTGTCTTCTAGCCTTGTCTGGTCTTGCGTTTGGAAGGCGAGCCCATCGATCCTGACTATTAAAGCTAACATGGTGCCGTAAGTCATGAAGCACTGCAATAGCTATGTCAGCTATCTCATCGAGCAGCCTGCGCTGGCTACCAGTTTCTTGAAACAGCTCATTTACCATTATGCTTGGTGCACGTATTCTGCATATGCGATGGGAATACTCGCTAGTCAATATCTAATCATAGATGAGCTGTCTCGCGGCTGTACAGGCCGTTGCTGGCACGTCAGGCACCCGACGCTGGATCGACACTAGCAAATGTCATTCGTCGGCCTTTGTTCAAGCCAAAGAGCACACTCTGCGCGGTGCAAGTTGTCAGTGGTGTCAGCAGGTGTCAGCTGCTGCAGCACCCGGAGCTGGCTCATGTTAGCTGCAGGTCGATGACGCTTCCGCTCCATTCACGAACGGAACACAAAAGCTCATGGGTCAACGGCTGGCTGACATGCTGACAGCTGGCCTTTTGCATCCCATAGATGCCACAGTCCTTGTGGGATTTGTTTGCTAATTGGATAATCCATAATTGCTTTGACACTCCTCACGCGTTAATGGGGTCGTTTGAACCGCACGAGCATGCTCAGAAATCGCTGAACCCTAGGCCCAATATCCCAATCTGCCACTGACGAGCACGCTTTCCGCCCATCATCCGAGTCGCCAGTCTTCTCTCTTTTCAGTGCGCTCGCCCTCGGCGTACTGTACGGCATGCGTGCGCACGTTTGTTCTCCCCTCGGTGTTTTGGTATCTCCGCGATTTAACTGCTACGTGCGCTCGAAGCCCACAGATGACCAAGCCGGCGCGGGGCCATCGAATGCGTCTGCCTTATTACGTCCAGATTATATTTGTGTCCAATCTCTGAGAGAACGTGCTCGGTCAAACGTGCCCTGGTGGACATTTTCCTCGGCCGCGACGCTAATAATCTTAGTAATAAAGCGATTTTCACGACGCCTTAAACGAACTAGATATCGTTCAATGCTCCTGACGTAGGCTGGATAATAATCATTTAAACTGATTTGCGATAACAATATGCCCAATGGCCGCATTCATAACCCCATAGAGGATGAGTCACGTGGACGCAGCAAATGCTGCGATGAACGAATAGGTTTTTCGCTTAATGCTAAATGTCGGCTGGTAAGTTTAAGTCGGTAGAGAAATCGTCGATTGCAAAATCAGCCTGACTATGAGAGCCCTGTAATAGAGAATTAGTATCTAATCCTGAATTACAGCCTATAGGGATCGAATAGATAATATGTCATAATTAGCCAGTTGAGCTTTGAGCTTTAGACTAGTGAGTTATAAGCACTGGCTGATGATGTTCGCTCACACCTCTGGGTGGGTGCCTCTGGAATACGCCGTCTTGCCGCTACCGACATGGATCCGTTGTAGTACAGTACGAGCGAACTTCAGAGCTGCTGGGCTCTGTTAGCGTCGGCTCGCATATGCAAGTGCAGCAAGCTCATTCGCTCCGCGCCGCCAGCTCAGCACATTTTGCAGACGTTGGCAGGCACTAACAGATAACGATCGCTACGCGTGCGGCCTCCTTGACCTTAGTTCACCAGTCGCTGCGGTGCACTTTTAGCTTTAAAGAGATCCCAGCATCGAGTGCATTGAAACTGCAATTGTAAAAGATCTGAGTTTGCTCCGAGGTTCGCGAAGCAACCAGAGCCATAGGCGCGCGTGGTACCACTGGCGGTTCGAGGAGCACGTATTTCAGATGGGTGAGGCGCAGCGAGAAAATAAGTCTCTAGAATAAAGACACGGCGCCGAGCTGGTTTGACCCAGCGGTTAAGGTGCTCGCCCCGACCAAGGTCTGGCTGAGGTCGTGGGCTCGAGCCCCGAGGCATATGTGAAGTGGATAGAGATTCAGTTCTCTTGAGGCGCAATACAAATAAATCATATAATATATATATATATAATATTTATATATAATATATTAGAGATGGATACTTCGAGTCGATGCACTACCTAAAAAATAAATAACAATGTCAGGAAGGCTGACGTAATTACAGTCTTCCTTCCTTTGCAACAAGTATAAAGCGCCCAGAGAGAGATTGTGTTCACTGAAGGCGTTTTACCAAGTGCATTATTGTGATTTTTATTATTATTATTAGAACGCTGCTGAGCCTCTCAGCAGCATTCGATGTTGTCCATCACAAGTTCTTCTTGAGCACCTTTCGTCTGCATTGCACTGCGATGATTTAGGTCGTATCTCAGCAGAATAATTCAAAGCGAAATAATTCGAGATCAGCAGCCAACGGCGTCTCTCGTGAATCTTCAAAGTTTGGGATGCGTTGACTGTTAAAAATCAATTTTTATTCGAAGACCAACCGTTAAAAGTTACCGAGAGTGAGAAATCGGCCAATTTCAATAGCAATGGATCCTGAACTGAGAAAAAAATGAGATGGAAACTATGCATACGCATTACGGACAATCAGCTCAGAAAAACTAGCAACAAAGAAATCCTGTTAGTTAGACACTTGCAAAACTTGGCCAAAGCGCAATTTTCGTCCATCTCTACTCGGGAGGGTGGGCTCTGAGCCCACCTTCCAAAGCTAAATAAGCTTGTTTTGAGATTTTTGATTAATATCAGCTGATATATATATATATAATATATTTATAATATATATATATTTTTTTTTTTCCTGACCGATGGCTATCGGTCGGCAGTGGCGAGGCCCTTCGCGGTCGGGGCTCTCGGCAGCTGCTGGTCAAATAATGAAGCTTGCCTGGCCGAACCCGGCATTCCGCGCACGGAGAGAAGGGCACTAAGGGGCACTGCGTCTCCGATGCCATTTCCGGCTCGGGGCCGTGTGGTCCCTGCTCCTGAACCGAGAGGCGCGGGTCGCTCCGGCGAACCCGGCAGATCAAGGCACCACCGGCTAATTTATACGTGTTAAAAATATTTAAATAAACCTTTCTATATACATATATATGTGTGTGTGTGTGTGTGTGTGTGTGTGTGTGTGTGTGTGTGTGTTTGTGTGTGTTTGTGTGCGTTTGTAGGTGTGTGCGTACATTCCTATTTATAAAGTACTGTCGCCTCGGGCAGGCTTCATAGTACTGTAAGTTTTCCTTAACAAGGGACGCTTGGCCAGCCGCTGTAAGCCGGCGAGTAAGTTATGCGTGTGCGACGAACGTCTGAACACTCGCTTCGAGTATTGAATGGAGAGGCACGTGAAATTCGGATTTTGCGCCTGCGACTCTCTTTCCACGACACGACTCACAGCGCTCCGATCTTACGGGACCGCTGCAATTTTCTTGAAACATCGCTGAACTGCGCTGGATGCAGCAACGGCACACCTAGAGCACCCATCGCTCAACGACGCTTCGCGGAGGAGCCTCGCGTGGGCGCGCACACACAAGGCCTGTGGCGAGCAGCATGGTGGAGATTTCGCGCGCGCGCGCGCGTGCATCCGCCAGCTGCGCCCCGACGGTCCGCGCCGCTCAGGATGCGTCGCTTGGCTAGCCTCCGTCGACGGTACCGGAATTCGCCGTAAAAAAAAGCTGCCGGGGCAAGCCGCAGCCTGCCTGCTCCGCCGGCCGGCGGCGGCGCGACTCGCTTTCGCAGTCCCCGCAGTTCCCGCCGACAGTTTCTCAGTAGCGCAATGACCGAATATGCAGGCGCGGAGTGCATGATTGGCGACATACGGTAGCAGAGTAGGTGGCAGACGTGAAAGTTTGACGCCCCTCCCCCCCCCCGGGTCGGGAGGCCAGGTCCTCTTTCCCCCACCCACGCCCACGCTGACCCCTTCGGCGTACTTATTTACAGCATTAACTGTGAAAGCGCAGCCTCTCGCGACAAGCGCGTCGCTTTGTGCTTGTCGGAAAAACGGAGCCGCTGATTCATTCCGCAGAGCAAGGCGCCTTTGCATAGACCTCGCGCACCTATCGACAAAGCAGGTATTGAGCGGATTCGATTCTCTGAAGGACGAAGCCGCCGGAGGACGAAGCCGCCGGAGGACGAAGCCGCCGGAGGACGAGCGTCCCGCGGCTTTGCCCTCTGACCAAGCGCGGGGCGCGTTCCACTCGCGCGCCCCACGCTTGGCCACTCGCGGCCCGACGGGTAGTGCTGAGGGCTGAACTGCCGAGCAGGCGAGCGCGAGAACGGCGCCGCAGGGCGGCCTTGCACAATCAGCTGACCTCGTGCTGCTGGCGAGGGGCGTGTGAGAATTTAGCGAACTCGCTGAGCTGCCGCGATTTAGGCCTCGACTCTCTCTCCTCCTCGTTTCGCCGTTGTCGCATGGCTGCTGCTGCGAGCGCGCGAGCAGCCTCGCGCGCGTCCCTCTCGCCAGCCTTTGTCGTGCTGAGCTGAGACCGAGTGGTGTCTGCTCCTTTCTACTCGCAGCCACTGGTCTGAGGCCACGCCGCAGCGTAGATCAGGCGACGTGGCGACCGACCGACCGACCTCTTTGCGGCGATGGGTAAAATATTCCTCTCAACTATCTGGAGCCACTCCCATCCATTCCCCATTCCAACCAGATACCGGCGTATACCGCCGATGCGGAACCACTAGTTCCCTGGTCAAGGCATCCGCGCTCGAGTTGCCGCTAGGTTGGTGCGCTACATCAGCCAGATTATGACTGCCAATATATTACCACGTTTCCTGAATTATAGTGCAAGGCTGAGTGCAATAACATTGTTATTGTACTTAGTTTTCTGATTTTAAACAATAAATACTTTGCAGTATCTAATTCCGAAATACAATATATTGCAATGTCTAATTCCACAACACAATATATTTCAATAGTCAATTCAAAAAATACAATATATTTATTTTAATATTCTATCTCACCAATGCAACAAATTGCACATCGTACGTTACAATGTTTTCCCTTATCTTTCAGCACTAATCAATATATTCTGTTACTTCTCTTCGTTATCATTAGCTGTCGCTGAGACTTTTTCATTCAATATCGATGTGATCAGAGACAAATTCCACAGAGACTTGTTTTTATTCACAATAAGCAGTGCTTCTAACGTTCTGGGTTGAAAACTATCCCGGTAAGGACAAAACACTCACTTCGCCGTGGAGAAAAGTCTCTCCGCCTCATTCAATGTTGGAAGCAAGAAGCAGGTGTTGATATACTTGCTGCATGCCTTCTTCTCTTCAACATGTTGTCGCTTAAGTGTTCGATCATCAAAAGACAATTGAGTATCATCATCTGCAGCGTTTTCAGCGTCCGGAGATGCAGGCAGCAACCATTGTTCAACAGTACGTTTTTCATAGATTGTATGAGTGTTCTCCTTGTTTGTCTGTATCTTGACGACAGCCATTTCCAAATCTTTGCTATGGATGATATCTTCATCGTTGCCAACGTAGTGGTGGAAGGCAAACTCTGGGTATGAGTAAATCAATGATCGATTGGAATAAAACATCCGATTCTTTCATGGACATGTCGCGTCGCTGCAGCACTATACTATCTATCTATCTATCTATCTATATATATATATATATCTATATATATATATATATATATATATATATATATATATATATATATATATATATATATTGTCAAGCAATCCAGTACAATATATTGATGCTGTCAAGCAATCCAGTACCATATATTGACACATTGATACTGTCAAGCAATCCAGTACAATATATTGGTATGGTCACCTAAATCCGTATAATGTATTGTAGCCAATATATTGCAGTATATTTTATCTACAATTTATTGCTGCGCTGCTTTGACATATTGAAGAAGAACCGTTTACATTATAATCTGTAGTTGTGCGGCATAAAAAGCCCAAGATATTTAATGCGGTCAAGGTGCTCTTACCCCGACCAAGTTCGCGGCTGAGGTCGTGGGCTCAAGCCCCGTGGCGTATGTGAAGGGCCTGAATACCTGAAGAGAGATTAAGTTCTCTTGGGACGCTATATAAATGAATTGTATTTACTGTAATAGTCAGTTAGCTGTGCTCTGGATTTGGCGCCAGGCAAATGAGTTGTGCGCTGGGAGCTGTGCTCCCAGAGTTTTTATAAGATGTTGCAGGTGCTTGACGCCTGTAGCCCTCGGTGGCTGCTAAACAGACTGCTCTCCAAGAGATGCGTTCACGCTGGTTAAGCTGCGGACTCTCTTTGATGCTGCCGCGCTCAGATTCCATCGACATGCCGGCTTTCATGGCTGCAGCCTCCGCGGCTCGCTGTCAACGCGCTTTGGGGCGCAGCTCCGCCGATGTTTGTCGCGCGTCGGTAAAGACTGGCGCTAATACAGCTGCTGCTTTTGTCGTCAAAGGACTGTAGGTAGCGAGACGCCGCTACAGCGCGTTTTTGCATCACCTTCGCGCCGAAAGCTTTGCCTTTTTTGCACATCGGCTAACGTTTAAGATTTGTATTTTGCCCTGTAATTGGTATGGCATTTTAGTCTCAATATCAGACAGCAACGGCGCAATCGAAGGCGATCCTGGTACTTATACCGCGAACGCGCTCGTAGCCTCTTCGGAGCTTGAAGTCCTTTGCACAGAACGCAACGCGCGTGACAGGCACAAGAAGCCGATGCCCTTTGACCGAACAGTTACGAAGCAAGCGCCTCGTGTTAAAAAGCGAGCGAGCTGCAAAAGCAACGTCAGTGCGCGCAGCCATGCAGATGCAAAGCAGAGCATAACGCGTTCAACCATAATGATTCCTGAACTGCTCATCGCGACAGCCGTATTCGAGGTAATAATAATGATATGACTATAACAATACATTTATATAGCGCCCTCGGAAAACTGCATCTAATTCTAGACAATTTACATACGTTTTACGGAAAGCATTATCAAATGATTGGTGATGATAATGCATTTGTATAGCATCTTCAGAGAACCTAATCTTTTTATAGGCACTTTACCTATGCAGTAAGGGAAGCGTGATCGAATTGGTACCCATAACATGCGCAATGTGCAATATAGATAAAGGAAGCGTGCACAATATCAACATGTAACGGATCGACTTCAAGGTTTAGTCGCTCTCTTTTAGGTCCCTTCGTTCTTTGGCTCCAGCCTATCTCTCAGATCTGCTCCCCCACCAGGCCAAGCATTGTCCCACCCGCTTTTCGGAATGCAACAGTTTACCAATACCTCGTACAAACCTCAAATCCTTTGGAGACCCTGCATTTAGTTCGTATGCTCCCAAAGCCCGGAACTCCCTCCCGACTTGCGTCAGAACATCCCTTGTCTTGATCACGTTTAAAAAGAACTTAAAAACACCTATTTAGGACAGCATTTAGTGGGTCCCTGTGATTCGTCATTCATGTGCTTATGCATGCTGACACTGTGGATGCTGCCACTAACCACACTTGCATGCTGACCCTGTGCATGTCACCCCTAACCATGTTATTCGTGTTGTTTATCAAGCATGATATTACTCATCATTCAATCGCGTTTCCCTTTGCAGCACACGTAAAGCGTCTAGAAAGAGATTGAGTTCTCTGAGGGCGCTTTATCAAGTGCATTATTAGTATTATTATTATTATTATTGTGTAAACACGATTAGGTTTTGCATACGCAGTGTCAGCATGCATAAGTGC
>WPIO01000047.1:1862500-1870000 GCA_009760855.2 Cristatella mucedo | reverse complement strand
TCGTTGCTGAAAAATTCCTGCCCAGCTTTCGGCACGTGAGACCTGCCTCTTCTGCTTCTGAAAAGCAAGTAGAGGAGACCGCTACATTGCAAATCATGTAAATAATAACACGCGAACACGTTCTATAATGATAGTCACGTTCTAGCTACCAGTCATTCAAAGTCCAGCATCATTGTGCCCAACAAAGATGGGGAAGGCAATTCGCAGCTGATCATGGGCCAAAAATATTACTCTCTAACATCGCCATCGAGCTTATCAACTACTGGTTTTGTTACCCTATATAATGTCATAATTTTCGATTGACGTCCGTGATTGCAGATAATAAGGTTCCATGACATTGGATGCCATGTGAAGCGAAAATTATCTAATCGAATCAGAATTGAGCTCCTGAGGTGTTTTAAAAGCAGTGCTGAACTTTTTTCAAATTTGACGTTGATCTTTCAAGCATTGGCCGAGTTATGGAATTTACGTGGCACAAAACTACACTTTAAATGAAGCTGCTTAAAAGTAACAAGCATGTACGTCAAAAAGCTCCAAATATCCAATTTGTCATACCAAGGCTCAGCAAGTTAGGGCGCAAGTCCTATGCTATGCAGAGATCGTTAAAAAAGTTGAATTTGTATAAACGTTGCTTGCGGGTTACTTCCAGGTTAGATTTAGTTGTCTTGCTGCTTTTGTAATGCATCCATTATGTTTTGGACGTTCTCAAACCTTGAGATTCAATTTATATTTTTCTTGTTTTCCTTTTGAAATGTACCTTGTAAAATCCTACGATTGTCGTACCAATATTCTCATTACTTTCTTGACATTTACCCGTAACGGCAATCACAACTGCTTGCAGGGGCAATTAAGGATTTCCCGTTTCACGACTTGAAACGACGATCTGGTTGGATAAGCGGGGGTTTCTTACATGCGGGCGAATAAGAAGACCTCAATGTAGTGAGTTGCAAAGGTCAAGACGGGATGCCACTAATGCATGGACCAACTTAGTCGTGGTATTCTTATCTAACCGAGCCCCACAATTACCAGGTTATTACGTTTCTGATAGCAGACAGACATTTTTCTGGAGCTGGCGTGGTCACATATTGACAGGTCAGTTTGAAACAAGAAGCCCTGGCTCCATGCAGGGGCTACTTACGACGCTCTGGCTGAGCCCATTTTGAGGGCTACACTTTCTTGTTTCTGAATGACACTATTTTTTTCCCGCAATCGTTTAGCTGGTTTCAATCTTCATTCAATTCGATAGAATGTGCTGCTACCCAAGTGCAATATAGCGACATACGCACGCTACTAGGTTTTGAGAGTGATTGATGCTTGAATGTAGGGAATGATAGAAGCACAAATACCGATGTGTGCGCTCTGCATAAAGATAGAAGCCTGCGTTCTGCTTGGCGATTACAGAGGCAGGAGAAGTAGCCGAAATTTTTGAAAGAAGTGGACCTAGAACATATTCTTTGGGTACCCCGTATTTTAAAAGCCCCCTGAATGACCGCTCGCTGTTTTCAACTATTTTTGCGAATACCCCACTGTAATGTAACTTAGGCAAATTTAGCCCACTGCCTATGACGTACCTAGCCGAGAGCATAGCCACTCAGGAAGTTTTTGGTCAGCATTTATAAGAATTAACTTAGACGCTCGCAGAAGTGCTGATTCTTTGGATATTATATTTACTCTAAAAAGTCTGACCGATACGATGCCAGTGAGAAAGCTACGCCACAAGTAACCGATTAACTTATACTGGCAGAGCTACGCTTTATTGAGCAGTTGCGAAATGACCACTATTTGCGCACAACACACCGCACATGCATCGTGGCAGAGCGCGCCCGAATGTTCTTGGAAAGTTTAATAGGACCCTGCGGTATCATAGGAAATCGTTGGCATTAACTTGACAGCGTTGCTGCAAGCGCCGGTCTCGCTCGCGCGCTAAGATTCTAGCTGACTATTGGCCTCAGAATGGATTCCGCCTGCTGTTAGCGGTCACACGCTTGACCGTGCGATAGACCAACACTACTCCTTCCGCATAATTAGTTAATACATTGGTTTTGCTCAGTGGTTAAGGTGCTCACCTTCGAACCAAGATTAAGGCGAATGTATTTTATAATCGAAGTCGTGGGCTCGAGCCCCTTGGCATATGCGAAGCGCCTGAATAGAGATTAAGTTCAGTCATGGCGCTAGTCAAATGAATTATGTATGTGTGTCTGGTATATCTGTGTGTGTGTGTGTGTGTATGTGTGTGTGTGTGTGTGTCTGTGTGTGTCTGTGTGTGTGTGTGTGTGTGTGTGTGTGTCTGTGTGTGTCTGTGTGTGTCTGTGTGTGTCTGTGTGTGTCTGTGTGTGTCTGTGTGTGTCTGTATGTGTGTGTGTGTGTGTGTGTGTGTGTGTGTATGTGTATGTGTGTGCCTGTGTTTCTGTGTTTCTGTGTCTCTGTGTCTGTGTGTCTGTATGTGTGTGTGTTGGTGAGCCGTGATGGCACACTAGGTAAGGCGGCTCCTTTTCACGACCTCGGTCCCGAGGTCGTGGGTTCGAATCGTGCGGTGGGCGATCCTTTATCGCCTCTGCAAGCTGTTGTGATAGCCCTAAAGGCTCTTCTGTCGCTATACAAAAGAGGCTGTTAAATAAGCTGGTATTTTTTGTCTGTGTGTGCATGTGTGTGTATGCGTGCGTGCGTGTGTGTAGCTTCTCTTAGCTTAATTTCTAACGTTGTTTCGAACAATATTTTCCAAACTCCGTGTTGGCATCCGCGGACTACCCTGAATTACGGGGCGCGCTAGATAGTACCAGCTGTTGATTGACTCGGTCGCCCTGAAATTGGCATAAAAAAGAGAGCGGAATCGCATTATATCACGACTGCTATGGTGACGTTCTGGTAGTTTGACTATGTGAAAATCGCTGGATTCTTTGCCATTCAATGTAGTCACGCCACGTATCCGTATATATAACTCATGTGTATTTGTATAGCGCCCTAATAGAACTTAATCTCTGTTCAGGCACTTCACGCATATGCCACGAGGCTAGGGCCCACTGCCTCAGCCGGACATTGGTCGGGGCGAGCATGAACTACTCTCTCTCTCTCTCTCTCTCTCTCTCTCTCTCTCTCTCTCTCTCTCTCTCTCTCTCTCTTTCTCTCTCTATCTGCCTGCCTGTCTGTCTGTCTGTCTGTCTGTCTGTCTGTCTGTCTGTCTGTCTGTCTCTCTCTCTCTCTCTCTCTCTCTCTCTCTCTCTCTCTCTCTCTCTCTCTCTCTCTCTCTGTCCCTAGCAATTCTTCAGTTGCAAAAAATATTACGCCAATCGCTCCGCAAACCCAGCATTTAGGCCGTTCGCAATCAAGCACCTAGTGGAGCCGTCGTCGGACATTGGTGACTCTTCAAAAAGCGCACCACAAATTCGCTGACTCGTCGATCGTCGCGTTCCTTCTGCTTCAGGCGTTGAGGCGGCTATAAAGGCCAATGCCTGAGGCTTCTGGTCCTTCGAGCCTAAATGCGAGCGACGTTCACTGCCGCGCCCCCAGTAGCGACAAGACCTAAGTCTAAGATGTGTGCGGCTCTTGCCTCCGGCGCGGGCTTCAGGGCTAGTGCGTTCAACTCTCGAGCACGATTGCATGCAATCTTCTTTTAGTGCAGCCCCGAGATAGCACTTGCAGCGCTTGGCCTTGTTGAACCCAGCCCTGTGGAATGCGCGTCTGCATGGCTGGAATGGCATTATTTCTTTTCACTCCGCCGTCGAGCGGCTAGCGTCGGCTAGCGCTGGCCACTGCTTAGTTTGGATCGACATCGACCGGCTCGATTTTCTCGCTCGGCGTTCGCTCGAGTGGCAGGAGTCGGAGCGCAGGCAGCGCTCCGAGCGGCGCGCGCATTGTCTGCCACACGCTCGACGCATGCGCAGCAGCACATGCCAGGCGCTCTCGCCGAGCAGCGGTTGCTTTTTACGACCTCGGTCCCGAGGTCGTGGTCCCGAGGTCGTGGGTTCGAATCCTGTGGTGGAGCAATCCCTTATTGCCACTGCATGCGGCGGTGACGGCCGACAAGGCTCTTCTGTTGCTATACAAAAGAGGCTGCTATATCAGCTAGTATTTGATGCGCTCGCCGGCTCGCTGGCTCGCTGCGGGTGACTTGACGACGGCACAATGACAAGGCCTTGAGGAGGCTGTCGACGGTCGCGGCCCGCACGCCTTCGAGCAGACTCGACGAACGGGCCACGACAATGGCGACAGCCGGCCCGTCGCCGCCCTTCCTACGGGCGTAACGCGCCTGCTCGAAGAATCGGTCGGCTGCCGACTTCCCTAGACTGTCGTCGCATCCATCAGCCTCGGCTAGCCGTCTATAGACAACGCTGCTAATAATTGGTGGCCCAAGTATCAGCAAACAGTTCGCGATCGGAAGGCATTCGCCGTCGCAGTTGCACTCAAATAAAAAAAGTAAGTACAGCGAATCCACTCTTTCGGTGAGAAAGGCTTTTTGACGCACGTATCATCATGCAATTACGACCGGTCCACGTATCAGCACGCAAGCTCGCAGCAGTACAATTTCAGCGCTCTGTAGCGGGGAAAATCCAATAAGCCCCGCTACAGCCGGCGGCATCTGTCGCTAATGAGCTCCCCCCACGACGAGTGCTTCGCAGAGACCGCGACTGTCAGCCGTCCATTTCCGCATTCTCCCGAGGAAACAGCGACGTCTCTCTGCAGCCCTTGACTTTTAAAATGAGTCGCTGTTGCGAAGAGCGGGTTTGGCTAACAGCGTGGGCAATAGTTCCCAAAGCCATCCACCAGGTTAGAGGTTAAGCACGCAGGCAGTTGGTCAATGGTTCGCTTAAAACCCATATTGAGGACAGCGTGGTCACTCGGTGCCCTGTCTCTTATAGACTTGATGGAGACCATGTGGATTCTACTGTTCCGTCGGAGTCGGTTGCTAAAATTGTGTGCGAATCCTGCAAGGCTGACAATTGGGCTCGCCGTGGCGTCGGCGCTCCTCAACACCGTTACAGCGAACCGCGTAGTGCGCACTGCGTGGGGCGTGGGTTTGGCTGAGCTGGCCGGGCCTCGGATAAAGTCGTTATAGCGCTGTCGTCAGCTGCCCCACCAGAAGCCAGATTCGATACCAATCTCCTGAGCAAATGCAATTGCTGCATGCTGCCTATCGATTATTGTCGCTCTGGGCGAGAGTCGCGGTAGAAAGAGCAGCTGCACGGGCCATGAACCAAAGGGAACTCTGTGCGCGGCCAGGGCTGCGTCTGACAGCGAGCGAGTGCAGGGTTAATGGGAATTCGACGGCATCGTTCTGCTGGCTTTAGCCCACTCGCTTCAGCAGCAACAGAAACAACCACGCATATGTACTCGACTAATACTGGCAACCCTTAGTAATCCATCTCTCTGTCTCTATCTCTCGCACTCCGTGACTTTCTCTAGCTCTGTCTCCTTCTCTGCCTCTAACTCTAACTCTTTCTCGTTATATATATATATTTTTTTTTTACATGTACATATATATGTATCGCAAGATCTCTCTCTCTCTCTCTCTCTCTCTCTCTCTCTCTCTCTCTCTCCTCTCTCTATGTCTTTGTTACTCACACCATTGTCTTCTCTCTCTCACACTCTCTCCTCCACTCCCTCTCTCTCTCCGCATATCTATGTCTATCTATATCCCCCTTTCTGCCACTTAATCACTCTCTATCTATCCACCTTTTTATATCTTTACTCTCTCTCTCTCTCTTTCTCTTTCTCTTTCTCTCTCTCTCTCTCTCTCTCTCTCTCTCTCTCTCTCTCTCTCTCTCTCTCTCTCTCTCTTTACTCTCGCTGTCTCTCTCGTTCTCTCTCTTAAGCGACGAACTTTTAGAGATGCCACTCTGAATTTCGGCTACCGCAGCGGATGAAACACGTGTGCAAAGCGACCACCGGAAAGGATTAAATGAGTCAA
This sequence comes from Cristatella mucedo, assembly GCA_009760855.2. Taxonomy (NCBI): domain Eukaryota; kingdom Metazoa; phylum Bryozoa; class Phylactolaemata; family Cristatellidae; genus Cristatella; species Cristatella mucedo. The sequence continues at coordinate 1,864,095 of WPIO01000047.1, read as the reverse complement.
GTAGACATTAGAATGAAGACTGAAAGAAGACGCCGATGACCAAGCAATGAGGAACACTAGATCATTGTCTTGGTTTCAATGATCGCACGCCCACTTTGCCAAATCGAATGGGATGCGCATAGCTTACGTCATGCGCACGCATTTCTATGGCACTCGCAGCGGTCAGCGAGAGACAGAGAGCCATTGTTTGGACAACAAAAGACTCGGATCATTCTTTCACCAGATCGCGTCCGCTCGCAGCAGAATTTTGCCCTCATCATCCGCGCGACTGCGCCGATACCGCGGAATACATTGCGACTTCTTCGGTTCTGGGCAATGGATCGTGTGGAGCGTCAGCACGGCCATTGCAATGGTCGCTCTACGATTCCGTGGGAGCGCTCAGAGCGTGGTCGCTGAAAGATCGCTCTCTCGAAAGCGCTCTCGCTGCACGCTCGCCACTTCCGGCGCTGTTCAAATTCGTACCAGAGGCCACAATTCTCGCTCCAGTGCTAGCATGGGCTGAGTCCTTAAGAATTCAACAGGCTTGAAACGTGGAGCTTGAAATTGTGTTTTTAATGGCTTCAGATGACCGTCTCATGAAGACGTTTCTTGCATGCCACGCAAAGCCCTGACATTGCTAAATCAATTTTCACCTGCAAAGCACTGCGTAGTAGCCGTTTCGCATTAAACGCCGGCAGACGACACGGCGAATGCGCACCTGCCAGTGATAATTGAACGCTGGCTTGTGCTGGAAGCAGTAGCTGATTTGGTCTCATCGCATGGGTACAGAGAGATGAGCTACGGGTGCACTAAGGAAATTCCACGCCGACGTCACAAGCACCCTGGTTTTCACGTTGACCTCAAAACGGAGAGATTGCGAACACTTGGACATTATTTTTGTCGCACGTGTGGTAATACTGACCAAGTGAGAATGCAAGCATTGCCAGTAAAGATTGCGAATGTTAGTTACATCTGAAGGGAAATATATTGCAGATATTCTCTGGAACAAGAAACGACACGCGTTGCGGGGGTTTTGATTACTTTGGGTGGCGCTTGCGGCACAAACGACGATGACTTTGCTTGTAGTTGTTGGTCCACTTGGCAGCGCGTCTGCTCGCTTCCATTTCCGTATTTATTATTAGATTAATAAAAAGCGATTCCTAGAGGAAGGAGGCTCCGATTGGCACTTATATTTGGTCTCATGTAAGGAGTCATATGTTTTCACTGCAGCAAAGCTGCATGCCAGTGGGTAGCTGAAAATTGACCCGCTAGCAGCCATCAAAGTCAGTATAAAAGTGAGTGCGTGCGAAGTATAGTGCAATTATAAATGTATGGCCGGCAGCCACTCAATAAAGCAGTGTTCCTCGCGGCTTTTACTCCGTCCGTGCGAATCGTCTTTTGTGTTCTTACGAGATTTTGCGTTTTATCAACAATCGATTTAAAGTGCCTAGATAGAGATTAATTCTCTTACGGTGGTTTATAAATGCTTGTTCTATTACTATTATTAGCATTAAGGAAAACGGTTGTGGTTATGTTCAATACGCACTCGGAGTCCAAGTTGAATTTCCTTTGCGTTCGCTTTCTACGGCCGGTAACTTTCGTTTGACTCCGGTAAA
>WPIO01000047.1:1847500-1857500 GCA_009760855.2 Cristatella mucedo | reverse complement strand
CTGGAATTGAACCCGAGGCTGGCGGCGCCGAAGACCTGCGTCTCGGCCAGCTTCCCATACACGGCGGTGGGAATGTAGATGAGAAGATGGGAGTCGACCCGCTGGATGGCCCTTCGCTCGTACTCTGAATAGCCAGTCCGTCTAGAGCGGGCACGCTCGGTCCGTCATCCGGTGGCTGTTAGCTAAGCGCAGGCGAGGAGCAGAGCAGAGGTGAGCGGAGGCTCGAAGCGGGGTGGAGGCAGATTGCAGCGACGCTGCTTCTACGTCGCCGTTCTTAAAAGATACGCGCTTCCGCCGATTTCTCGCAGCGAGCGTTGGAAATGTTCGCGCAGCCATGCGAACAGAAAATGGCGCGGGCCGATACGTTTTCCTACCCCCTTGCGACTCGCCGCTCGCATATATATATATATATGTGTGTGTGTGTGTGTGTGCGTGTGTGTGTGAGTGTGTGTGTGTGCGTGCGTGCGTGCGTGTGTGTGTGTGTGTGTGTGTAGAGAGAGAGAGAGAGAGAGAGAGAGAGAGAGAGAGAGAGAGAGAGAGAGAGAGAGAGAGAGAGAGAGAGAGAGAGAGAGACGGAGGCAGAGACAGACACAGACAGAGATAGAGAGAGAGACACACAGACAGAGACAGACACAGACAGACAGGGAGACACAGACAGACAGAGAGACAGACAGAGAGAGAAGAGAGACAGAGGCAGGGAGACCGAGAGAGGAGAGAGTCAGAGAAGAGAGAGAGAGAGAGAGACGCGTGAACGGCGCCGAGATGAACACGCGTCCGCAGAGGCCGTGGTGGCTGCTAGCAGTAGCGCCGGCGGGGAAGAGCCTCGGTGCCCCGGCGGCGCCGAATCTACGCCTCCTCACCCAGAGGGATGCTCCGACTTCGCGTTGGAGTTGAGGGGCTGAGACAGCGGACAGCTCGCGGCGGCCTCCCGCCTGCGGCGGTGCCTGGGTGCGCGTGGTGCTGCTGGCCTGCGGTCGCCGCCGCCGCCGGGTCTCGGCGACGGTGCCGCCGCCGCCGCCGCCGCCGCCGCCGCCGCCGCCGCCGCCGCCGCCGCCGCCGCCGCCGCCGCCGCCGCCGCCGCCGCCGCCGCCCGCGCCGCCGCCGCCGCCGCCGCCGCCGCCGCCGCCGCCGCCGCCGCCGCCGCCGCCGCCGCCGCCGCCGCCGCCGCCGCCGCCGCCGCCGCCGCCGCCGCCGCCGCCGCCGCCGCCGCCGCCGCCGCCGCCGCCGCCGCCGCCGCCGCCGCCGCCGCCGCCGCCGCCGCCGCCGCCGCCGCCGCCGCCGCCGCCGCCGCCGCCGCCCGCCGCCGCCCGCCGCCGCCCGCCGCCGCCCCGCCGCCGCCGCCGCCGCCCGCCGCCGCCGCCCGCCGCCGCCGCCCGCCGCCGCCGCCGCCGACAGAGACCGCCGCCGCCGCCGACAGCGGCCGCCGCCGCCGCCCGCCGCCGCCGCCGCCGCCGCCGCCGCCGCCGCCGCCGCCGCCGCCGCCGCCGCCGCCGCCGCCGCCGCCGCCGCCGCCGCCGCCGCCGCCGCCGCCGCCGCACCGGGCTCCTTCAGTCACCTCGCCAGAGCGCACGCCAGAAGGCAGGATGCTAGAGCGATACGATTGAGCGGGAGCGCGGTTAATCTCATTTGTTTGGACAGCCGCCGCCCGTTGGCTGGCTTGATTGACGGGTTACGTCACGCGCGGGCGCGCACGCGCAGCCGAACGGAGCCGCTCGCGCTCGGCCGCCGATGGCGCAGTTACAGCCGCCGCGCTATTGAAAAACAAGGTTAGCGCTCACGCCTCTCAGTTGATAGAAATAATCGACCGCGAGCGAGCGCAGGCTCGGCTACCGCCGGACGGCGCGGCAGGAGCCGTCGTCGATTGCTAGCGACTAGCAACTGCGGACGGCGGCGGCGCACCGACAGCGCCTGCCGTGCTTAGAGCGCCTCGGCTGGAGCAGGAACCGCCGCTGCCGCCACATTGAGGACAGCTGCCGGGACCCAGCTGCCATCGAAGGCTAGTCATCGTCGTCCTGCTGTCGTCGCTTGCACGAAGAGCGCCGACGAACAGGAGGAGGACGAGGAGGAGGACGGCGACAAAGACGTAGAGCAGGACGTAGAGGTGCGTTGACTGACTCGCGATCGCCGCCGCCGCCACCAGACCCTAGCGGCGACCGCGGCAGCGATCTTTCACGGCCGCAGCGCTGCCTGGGTTCGATAATCTTCCGCGGTCCTTACTTCATCGGCCCGCATCGCCGACGCGATGGATCGCCGCACCGCGGCGACGACAGCCTTCGCCGCCGGCCTTCTGCTGAGCGGCGTCCTTCGCTGGTCGCCGCCGGCGGCGTCCGCTGCGCTGCGCTACCCTCAGCCGCGGCAATGCCAGGAGATCACGATACCGTTGTGCAAGGGCATCGGCTACAACATGACGTTCATGCCGAACCAGTTCAACCACGAGACGCAGGAGGACGCCGGCATGGAGGTGCACCAGTTCTGGCCGCTCGTGGAGATCAAGTGCTCGCCCGACCTGCAGTTCTTCCTCTGCAGCGTCTACGCGCCCATCTGTCTGCCGACGTACCACAAGCCGCTGCCGGCCTGCCGTGGCATCTGCTCGCGAGCGCGCGACGGCTGCGCGCCGCTGATGCGCCAGTACGGCTTCGCCTGGCCCGACCGGATGCGCTGCGAGGACCTGCCGGAGCAGAGCGTGCGCGACGCCCTGTGCATGGACTCGAACATGAGCGACGGAGCTTCGGCCGCCGCCGTGAGCGGCGGCGGCGGCAGCAGCTCGGCGCCCGGCGGAGACGCCTCTTCCTCTGCAGCTGCCGGCGGTGGCGGCGGCGGAGCCTCCGCTGGCGTCGGACGGCCGCGTCCGGGCGGAGGAGGCGCCGTCAGGCCGCGGCCGACGGCGCCCGAGGTCGGCGCCCGAGACCCGGCCGCCGCCACTCTGGCCACCGCCGGCGTCGGCACGGCCCGTCCCACTGGTGCCACTGCGGAGAGCGACTGCGAGTGCGCGTGCCGCCACCCGCTGATCACCGTCAACTCGAGCGCCGCAGCTTCGACGCCCTCCGTCGGCGGCGTGCCCGGCTGCGCGCTCGGCTGCCGCAGCCCGTACTTCACCGAGGACGAGCGCGCGTTCGCCACGTTCTGGATCGGCCTGTGGAGCGGCCTGTGCTGCCTCTCGACGCTCGTCACCGTGGCGACGTACGCGGCGGACACGCAGCGCTTCAGCTACCCGGTCAAGCCCGTCGTCTACTTGAGCGCCTGCTACTTCCTGATCAGCGCCGGCTACCTGGTGCGCCTCGCCGTCGGCCACGAGGCGGTGGCGTGCGACGGCGAGGCGGTGCGCTACGCGGCCACGGGGCCGGCCGCGTGCGCCGCCGTCTTCCTGCTCACCTACCTGTTCGGCATGGCGTCGTCGCTCTGGTGGGTCGTGCTGACCTTCACCTGGTTCCTTTCGGCCGGCCTCAAGTGGAGCCAGGAGGCCATCGACCGGCGCTCGCACTACTTCCACGCGGTCGCCTGGTCCGTGCCGTCGGTGAAGGCCGTCGCGGCGCTGGCGCTGAGCCGCGTCGACGGCGACCCGGTGGCGGGCATCTGCTACGTGGGCAACCAGAGCTACGAGAATCTCGTCTACTTCGTGCTGGGCCCGCTGCTGCTCTACCTGCTCGTCGGCACCGCGTTCCTGCTCGCGGGCTTCGTCAGCCTGTTCCGCATACGGCGCGTCATCCGGCAGCAACAGGGCAGCCACCAGACCGACAAGCTGGAGAAGCTCATGATACGCATCGGCGTCTTCTCCGTCCTGTACACGGTGCCCGCCGCCATCGTCGTCGCCTGTCACCTGTACGAGCACCAGCTGCGCGGCGACTGGGAAGTGGGCCTGACCTGCCCGTGCGCTGGCGGCGGCGGCGGCCATCGCCGCCGCAGCCCCGACTACTCGCTGTTCATGCTCAAGTACTTCATGTGTCTCGTCGTCGGCATCACTTCCGGATTCTGGGTCTGGTCGAACAAGACGCTCGACTCGTGGCGAAGGTTCTGCGTGTCGGGGCCAGCCTGCTGCCAGCGGCGGCGCGCCGCCGCCGCCGCTGCGGGCGGCGGCGGCAAAAAGTACGCCAACGTTGCTTACGCGTCCACCGTGCCCGCTTCGCTGGTGCCGGCGACGCCTTCGCTTAACTACGCCAGCGGCTCACCGTACGGCGGCTCGTAAGCGATCGGGAGCCACCGAGCGACCGCCGCGGCCGTAGGTACGAGCCCGCGGCGGAGGCAGGGCCTACGCCGCGGGCGAGCGACGCGGTGGAGGTGCGGGGGAAGGGGCGGGGCGCCCGCAGCGACTGACCGAGTGCCGTTTGCGGCCAAAGACCTCACGGACGGCGGCCGCGACTCCTCGTGCAATGCGCAGCGCCGCAGCCGATCGCCTGAGCCGCCGCGTTCGGCGAGCTGGCTGGCGGGCGGCGGAGGTGCGCTCGCTTTGCCGGTCGCATTCTCGACCGTGCGAACGGGATATTTTTGTACCGCGGCGCTATCGCTTTTTTTCGTAAAGTCGTTTGATGCCACTGAGCGACGGTCAGCCTTGGCGGCCAGCCGGCGGCGAGACGAGGCCGCGGCGGAGGCTGGCTGCGCGCGCAGCCAGCGAGCGGGTCGGCGTGCCTCGACCCGCGCGCCGAAGACACCGACCCGGAGGGCCGCTTTGGGCGGCCCGGCCGCTCTACACCGTCGCGTAGTCTCGATAGCTTAGCTACGATTGGCTGCCCCAGGCAAGGTCGACGGTTGGTCTCTCTTCGCGGCTTCGTCCTGGCCGCGCCCAGGCCTGGCCAAGGGGGCGTCGATCGTAGTAGCCCTGCGGCGCGCGGCGACAGCATTCTGGCAGCGTCTCCCGGATTGCCACCTTTGCTCCAAAAGCGCCGGGTCTCCAAAGTGCCACGTCGGCGCCGCGGATAGCCCGATTGCGATTCAGCGTCGACGGCCAGGCGAGAAATGCTACGGCCGGCTGGGCGCGCACGCCCGAGCTTTAAGAAGCGTCGTAGCGAGCAGGAGCAGGTTTGATCGAGGAGATCGAGCAGCCCTAGCAGCCCGAACGTACCTCTGCTGGCTCAAGCCGAGCAGGTTAGGAATGCTCGAAGAACAGCGGCAACTTTTTTTTCGCGGCGGCTTAGCTCGGGCTACGGACACGCGAGCAGCGACTCATTAGGGCCGATTCGATTAGGCTGGCGAGACGTTGCTTGCCAGTCCTAGCTGATGCACTTCGGACGAGATTTAAAATTCGGACGCTAGAAAATGCTTCGGTGTTATTTTTACTAGTATTGGGTACAAGAGTACGGCAGTACGAGAATAAAAAATTTCGCGCCATTTCGCTCGCGCATTCTCACGCAAAGTCCACTGCAATAGACTGTAGCGGCCCAGGCCAATATTTAAAACCACCGCAATCTACTGCATTCCATCACAAAGTGAAAGAGATACGCAACGAAAAAGATCGTTATTGGATTGCGCATTACAGTACACTCTGCGGCAAGTGTACTCACAAAATTTCACTTTTAGGCGCGGGCATTCTCGTGCAATACGCTGCAATCGACTGCCCGGGTCAATATTTAAATTTTGAGAGTTTTGCACCAGCTGGAATCGCCTGATCGCACATGCCGGTAGGCCAGTGAGCAGTGAGCTGCAGAAGTCGAGACGGGATGTCACGAATGCATGGACCAACTTAGACGTGGTGTCCGAATCTAAACAAGCCCGAATTTTAGCAATGCTATGTAGCTTAAAGTAGGCAGATTTGACTGTAGAGCTGATGCGGTCGTCTAACGAGAGGTCACTTTGGAACATGACACCTAGATTTCGAGCTGATTCAACAAGAGATATGCTGGCAGAGCCAATTTTTTGAACGTCAGCCTTTCTAATTTCTGAATCACGCTGGATTTGCCAATAACTAGTAAGTTAGTTTTATCTAACTAGTAAGTTAGTTTTATCAATTCGCCGCATTCCGCGACACGATACTCCAAAATTGGTTTTTCAATCTCCAATTTCAACGCGCTCTGTTTAAAGCACAGCCACGTGCTGTTAACTAATTTCGCACGTACAATCTCGGGCAATGCATAGCCATCAACGGCAGTGGCTCGGCTCGAAGCCGCAATCTACTATAATCGGTGAAAATTGGCGATAAAATGGCTGCGCAAAGTTCCGATTACAATTGTGTATAACTTTTCCCTTTATTCAAAGTGAATCCATTGAATTTTCAAGCTATTTCTTCTCTTTATTGTTGACAGTGCACGGCAATCGATAGTAATGGCCGGGATCAGTGCCGCAGTCTGTAGCAAATCGATGATACATTGGCTGCTAGGGGCTCCGATTCTCATGCCACCTTACATCTCACTGCGGGCGCAACAATTTCAACCCATTCTGTGCGTTCAATCTCGGGTAAAGCATAGAAATCGACAGCAATGGCTAGAGAACGGCAATCAATTTTATGATCCGTCAGAAATCACCGGAAAGTGGCTGAGAGAAACTTTAGCTTTTCTTGCAGATGACAGCGCACAGCGCTAGAAGTGCAACCACATTCTTTCAATCAATCGTGCACGTACAATTAGAAGGCCTATATTTTGATATTCACGAGTAGGTACGTGGGTGTTTATCCTCGTCCTCCTCGTCCTCCTCGTCCTCCTCGTCCTCCTCGTCCTCCTCGTCCTCCTCGTCCTCCTCGTCCTCGTCCTCCTCGTCCTCCTCCTCGTCCTCCTCGTCCTCGTCCTCCTCGTCCTCGTCCTCCTCGTCCTCCTCCTCCTCCTCCTCCTCCTCCTCCTCCTCCTCCTCCTCCTCCTCCTCCTCCTCCTCCTTTTCCTCCTCGTCGTCGTCATCGTCCTCCTCCTCCTCCTCCTCCTCCTCCTCCTCCTCCTCGTCCTCCTCCCTCCTCGTCCTCGTCCTCGTCCTCCTTCCTCCTCCTCCTCCTCTCCTCCTCTCCTCCTCCTCCTCCTCCTCCTCCTCCTCCTTCCTCCTCCTCCTCCTCCTCCTCCTCCTCCTCCCTTTTCCTCCTCGTCCTCGTCTCCTCGTCCTTCCTCCTCCTCCTCCTCCTCCTCCTCCTCCTCCTCCTCCTCCTCCTCCTCCTCCTCCTCCTCCTCCTCCTCCTCCTCCTCCTCCTCCTCCTCCTTCTCCTCCTTTTCCTCCTCGTCGTCCTCCTCGTCCTCCTCCTCGTCCTCCTCGTCCTCGTCCTCCTCGTCCTCCTCCTCCTCCTCCTCCTCCTCCTCCTCCTCCTCCTCCTCCTCCTCCTCCTCCTCCTCCTCCTCCTCCTCCTCCTCCTCCTCCTCCTCCTCCTCCTCCTCCTCCTCCTTTTCCTCCTCGTCCTCGTCCTCCTCGTCCTCCTCCTCCTCCTCCTCCTCCTCCTCCTCCTCCTCCTCCTCCTCCTTCCTCCTCCCTCCTCCTCCTCCTCCTCCTCCTCCTTCTCCTCCTTTTCCTCCTCGTCGTCCTCCTCGTCCTCCTCCTCGTCCTCCTCGTCCTCGTCCTCCTCGTCCTCCTCCTCCTCCTCCTCCTCCTCCTCCTCCTCCTCCTCCTCCTCCTCCTCCTCCTCCTCCTCCTCCTCCTCCTTTTCCTCCTCGTCGTCGTCGTCGTCCTCCTCCTCCTCCTCCTCCTCCTCCTCCTCCTCCCCCTCCTCCTCCTCCTCCTCCTCCTCCTCCTCCTCCTCCTCCTCCTCCTCCTCCTCCTCCTCCTCCTCCTCCTCCTCCTCCTCCTCTTTCTCTTCGTCTTGTTTTAATTCAAGCCCAACTGACCAACTTCAAAACGCTTGCAGTGTCTCCGTTCTCAAGTCAAGTCGCTGACTGTCGCTGTTGAAATCTCTTCAGCAAGCATCGGCGAGCTCTCTGTCTCCATAGAATGCGCAGTCGCAGTCAGAGAAATGTACGTACAAGTACAAACAATATATGTATTACAAAGTAGTTGTATAAACCTGACTGTGTGAGCATATATAATATAGAAACGAGGGAGCGATTACTGTAAGATTGTCGTTTATCTTGTATGTCAGCAAGATGGCGAACTCGACAGCTTTGCACTCTAACTAGCGAATTCGCCAGCTACTCTCACCCTGCTACAAGCGAGGTGAAAGTCGCCGAGCCTCTCTTGTCACTTGTCTGACGCATATGTCTGTGACGCACGCTCGCTCGACGTCGTTAGCGCACCGAAGGCAATCTACTCGCGATGAAATTAAACATTCCTGCTCCGACCGACGGATATGAAAATTAGTATCCCCACTTCGACTGAGGAGCCGCGAGATCGAATTGCACCGGTCCGTGGTAGTGTGGCCACTGCCATGCGGATAGCCTCTCGTTCGAGAGGCTGCTGCTGCCGCTGCTGCTGCCGCTGCTGCTGCCGCTGCTGCTGCCGCTGCTGCTGCCGCTGCTGCTGCCGCTGCTGCTGCCGCTGCTGCTGCCGCTGCTGCTGCCGCTGCTGCTGCCGCTGCTGCCGCTGCTGCTGCCGCTGCTGCCGCTGCTGCCGCTGCTGCCGCTGCTGCCGCTGCTGCTGCTGCTGCTGCTGCCGGACACCCGTCCCCCCACTCTGCCCAGTCTCAGTGCTGCCAGCTGAGAAATCGTCTGTAGTCGGCTTTTCGCGACCGCTCGAGCCGAAGCCGCCAATTTCAGCCGGCGGCATGCGCCTGGCTGGCTGCGCTTTCGCGGGGCGCTCGCCAAGTCCAGCGCGACGCCGCCGCCGCCGCAAACGCGCGAAAGCCGCGGCGACGAACGACTCTGCGCGCCCCGCCCCTCAGTCTCGGACGGGCAGCAGCTCTTCTCCACCGCCACCCCGGGCGCGATAGAGCGCGTTCTCTGCGACGCGAAGGAGCGGTACGCCGCCGCCGGTCGGACGCGCTGCCATCGCGGCTCGCTGGCGGGGGACGCTACTGGCGGCGAGCTGGGTGCGTCCTTTGCGATGCTACTGGGTCGTTGACGTTGGCTCAATGGAAGCTAAAGGCGGCCAGTAAGCGAAAGCCGCCGCCGCCGCCGCCGCCGCCGCCGCCGCCGCCGCCGCCGCCGCCGCCGCCGCCGCCGCCGCCGCCGCCGCCGACGTGGCAGCTTCCTTCGTCGAATCGTGCGAGCGTCTGACTGCGGAAGCAGCTCTGACGTCGAGCCGCCGAAGAATCAGCCGGCCTGGCTGTTCCAGCTGCGCGAGCAGGAGGCAGACGCAGCGGCAGAGCGGCGACGGGCAGTGGGAATGGCCCAGAATTCCGTCCCGCCCGCGGAGGACTCTGCCAACCGCATGCACGCACCCTTCGCCGCGTGCGAGGCTGGCATTAGGAAAAGCCGCGGGTATCGGCGCGCATCCACGTCCCGGTAGCCGCGCGGTTCGAACGAAGCAGCTGCGTTACTCGAGAGCTGCGCGCGGCCTTTGTCATCGGCGGGACTGCGTGGCGACGACGAGCGCCAGCGCCGCCGCCGCTCAGTACCCGGCGGCGGCCTCTCTGTAATTGCGGCGTCCATCGCTGCGAGTGAATTAGCGCGCCAACTCGTATCCGTAATTAGATAGCCGCCAACATGTTTGCGCGGTCGAGGGCCTCTAATTTCGTCGGCCCTCCACGGCGGCGGCGGCGACGGCGGCACGCAGCCGGAGAGAGGGGACGACCGGCAGAAGCCTCTTCAAATTACGCCGGGTGATACGGCCGTCTCCTACGACTGACGGGAGACAATGGCCCCCGCCTAGCGAGTGACCCGCTTCTAGCTCTCGAACGCGCCACCCGGGCGTCTCCGCGCGTCTTGAGCCCGTCGTCGGCGACCGGCTAGACAAGCGACTCCTCGCGACCAGACGACGCGCGATAAGGTCCGCTTTGCACGACCTCATCTACGGCGACGGCGGCAAAGGGTGCTGCTGCCAGCCTTCGGAGAGGCTGGCAGCAGCCGCCGCCGCCGCCGCCGCCGCCGCCGCCGCCGCCGCCGCCGCCGCCGCCGCCGCCGCCGCCGCCGCCGCCGCCGCCGCCGCCGCCGCCACCGCCACCACCGCCGGCGCATCCAGCTGCCATTCATTGCCGCCGGTTGCTTAACGATCTCGACTAGGCTTCGCC
>WPIO01000047.1:1797500-1845000 GCA_009760855.2 Cristatella mucedo | reverse complement strand
CAGATGGTGGTAAGTTTCCAACGGTGGCAATAATCCATCGCCCATCGAGCTTTTATTTTTCCTTTCCGAGGCTCTTTGAACTAGGAATCACCCTCTTCTCTTTCTGATGCTTTTAATATCAGTTGTGATAGTCCATTGATTGGATGCGTTTCAAGGTGCTTGCACAACATAAGCTGTGCTGCCTCAGCGCTGGCGTCCAGGCCTCTTCGCGCATACAAAAAGGCCACATCCTTCTGAGTCAACGAAGCCTAATGTCTCTAATATATGTCATAAATGCTGTCCGCAGCAAACTTTCTTCCTCAGTGCTAATGCTTGACCGCCCCTTCCTACCATTCGTCCTAGACACAATGCAACAACACGACGCTATCCGACGCCCTAGATGAGTTTGCTACTCTGAATAGACGGCAGGTCAGACTTAGTCCAGACACTATTCGGCCTCTGGCCTAGATGAAGAAAGAATGTATTCCTAGACCTAAAGGCGTGAAGAGACCGCCACAAAAAGTCGGCCCTCGCAACCGTTCACCGCTTGACGCTTCAGCGTAGATCGTCTCAATCCATTTTAGCCGAGTCGATGCTGTGTAGAGAGATGGTCGAAATCGCGTACCGGTTACCCAAAAGCGCAGATATTCGCTATCGACCGTCTTTACCGTTCAAAAGCAAGCGCACTGCTTAGCGATCCCGATGACGACTTGGCAGAGTTGCTCCCCGAATGCTTCGTGAGTAGAACAGAGCGAGCGGAGGACTCCGTCCCGTCCTCAGTGCTGTCCCTGCTGCTGCCGGACGCTGCATGCCCACGCTGTCCTCCTGATCTTCTTCTCTTTCCTTCTTCATTCCGCCTGTCTTCATTGAGCTCGATTGCTAAATTTGTCTCCCACGCAAAAAGACCACGAGTCATCTTGACCCCATTCACACAAGTCCGTAGACCAGCTGTTGCCCATCGTATCAACTATTTTAAATAGTGCCCTAATTACGATCACGGGTGAGGTTTTTGCCCTACTGAAACCATTGGCAGTCAGGCCACCCAAATTTAAAGCGCGAACAAGATCATAAAAATCTTAGAAGCATCTCTATATTCTCTCTTCTGCCATTCTTATCTAAGACACGCGAATAATTAGGCACATGAACGAGTGGCGACCCGGAGCTAAAAGATTATATCGACTCATCAGATTTTGCTAGCAAGATTCAATCGGGTTTTAGGGTTAATCATTCGCCGTACACTGCTCACGTATGGGTTTGCAAAAGACGTTTTGAATAATACTGATCACTTTTCTGCCTACGAGATGAGATGTTTCTGCCCCCTGATCTCTCAGCAGCATTTACTCCAGTTGACCACCATCTCCTTTTCGATCGTCTGGCGACACTCCAAGATATCACTGGCGAAATTCTAAATTGGGTTACGTTCTATCTCAGTGAGAGGTAACTCAGCGTTAGATCCTTAGGCCTCTTCTTTTCACTATCTATGGTCTCCGTCTCGCCGCGTCAGCGCCAAAGACAATATTGACTTCTCTCTGATAACACCCAGCTCTAAGTGTCCTTTCTCTCTTCTACCATTGCTCTTCATCGACGACTCACTTGAATCCCTGGCAACCTGCATCAGCGACTTTGGCACACAAATGGCTACTAACTTCGTGAAGCTAAGCGAAGAACAACTTAATAATAATAATAATAATGCATTTGATAAAGCGCCCTCAGAGAACTTAATCTCTTTCTAGGCGCTTTACATTTGCTGCAAAGTGAAATGCAATTGAATGGTAAGTAAAATCATGCTTGAAAAACAAACAAAATGAATAATATGGTTAGGGGTAACATGCACAGGGTCAGCATGCAAATGTGGTTAGTGGCAGCATGCACAGTGTCAGCACGCATAAGCGCAGCTAGTTGAACATATTGAAAATAATGGAATGTCAGAAACATTTCAATCAGGTTTCAAGAGGCAGCACTCTACTGAAACTGCTCTCCTTCGTGTTAACAATGACATTCTACGTGGCAACGACGACGGGAATGTCACTGCCTTAGCTTTACTATATCTGTCTGCTGCCTTCGACACCATTGATCGCGAAGTTCTGCTTGAACGATTGAGAACAACGATCGGTCTGGCAGACAAAACACTGGCGTGGTTTAAATCATACTTGTCTGATCGTGTTCAATCCGTGTCGTGTGGGGGTCAGGTCTCAAACATGAGAAGGGTCACCTGTGGAGTCCCTCAAGGGTCTGTACTTGGTCCCTTGCTGTTCTCCATTTATACGCAACCTCTGGGAAAAGTGATTAAGGCCCATGGAATAGGATATCACTTCTATGCTGACGATACTCAGTTGTATTTGTCATTTAAACCGTCGGAATCTGCTGCAGCAACTGAGAAACTGAATGCTTGCCTTGCCGATATTCGATCCTGGATGTCGGAAAACTTCCTGAAATTAAATGACAATAAAACCAAACTGCTTCTCATAGGACACCCTAGGCGTGTGGCTGGATTAAAAGGCTTTGCTATTCTAATAGGTGATGCTATTGTGCGACCGTCACCACGTGCTCGTAATCTAGGTGTCGTGTTCGACAGCTGCCTCAATTTCAAAAGCTTCATTCAGAAGACTGCTTCTACAGCTAGCCATCACATCCGATCCCTATCCAAGATTAGAAGCTGTCTCCCACAGTGGCTTGTAAACAAATTTAACTAGCTCTTTAGTTCTGTCTCGGCTTGATTATTGTAATTCCCTTTTGGCTGGGCTACCAAAGAAAGCTATTATGCCACTACAGCGGACTATGAATATGGCTGCAAGGCTGGTCTTCAAGTCCCAGCGGTTTGAGCACGTGTCACCTTTGCTGGAAGAGCTAGGATTGTTGCCGGTTCAGCAAAGGATACAGAGCAAAGTTCCTATGCTGACCCACAAGGCCCGCCACGGCTTGGCTCCTTCATACCTAGCTGAACTGCTGCATCAGTTTCAGCCTGTTCGCGCCCTCAGGTCCTGTGTGGACAATAAATTAGCTGTCTCATTCCTCCGTTTAAAGACAGTTGGCGACAGAATCTGTAGCTCTACAGGTCCTAGACTGTGGAACTCGCTTCCACAATTCTTGCGCAACGACATCTACTCTCCAACTGCCGACTATGGCACATCTTTTTCAGCGGTCCTGAACTGCTACTTCTATGCTACTCACTACCTCAACTGCTCTCCTAACTCTGCTATGCTTCCCACTTTCTCTTTGTTGCGTGAGACGAAGTCTGTTGGCTACCGAATGCGTACCGAAAGCCGCTTAGGCTGTGAGTGCGCTATACAAAACTCTCCTGCGTAACACCCACGTGGTCTTAATGACTTTGTGGAGTTACTGACGGAGATACATACATACATCAAGGACGAATCACAGGGACCCACTAAATGCTGTCCTGAATAGGTGTGTTTTTAAGTTCCTTTTAAATGTGGTCAGGTCAGGGGATGTTCTGACGCAGGTCGGGAGGGAGTTCCAGGCTTTGGGAGCATACGAACTAAATGTACGGTCTCCAAAGGATTTAAGGTTTGTACGAGGTATTTCTAGACTGTTGGATTACAAAAAGTGAGTGGTACGATGCTTGGCCTGATGGGGTAGTATATCTGACAGATAGGCTGGAGCTATAGAATGAAGGGACCTAAACGTGAGCGACAAAAACCTTGAAGTCAATCCGTTGATTGACTGGTAGCCAGTGCAGGTCGGCGGGAAGTGGAGTAGTGTGGCAACTGCGACGCTCACGACAGACAAGCCTAGCTGCAGAGTTTTGCACCAGCTGCAATCGCCTGATCGCACATGCTGGTAGGCCAGTAAGCAGTGAGTTGCAGAAGTCGAGACGGGATGTCACGAATGCATGGACCAACTTGGACGTGGTATCCTTATCTAAACAAGCCCGAATTTTAGCAATGTTATGAAGCTGAAAATAGGCATATTTGACTGTGAAGCTGATATGGTCGTCTAACGAGAGGTCGCTTTGGAATATGACACCTAGATTTCGAGCCGATTCAACAGGAGATATGCTGGCAGAGCCAATTTTGAGAGTCAGCCTTTCCAATCTCTGAATCACGCTGGGTTTGCCCATAACTAGTAAGTTGGTTTTATCACAACTTAGCAGTTGTGGGTGAGCCTAGTAGTACCCTGATGGTGGGAAACGTCACCCTCGATATTTTTTCATCTATCGTCATGCCATGACATCCCACTTATCTAGGCATGCTGTTCCAAATCATCGTGTAACTGCCCGATCACATTGCCTCCACGGTCAAGGCAGTTGGACTACTTTCAGCTCCTGATTGTTGGAAAATTAGTAACTACATAGACAAGACTGCGACAGTCAATTTAGCTCACGCTTTAGTGACATCTAGATTACTGCAATTCTCTTTAGTCAGCACACTTGGTCTGTACCCTTAATCGTGTGCAACTGGTGCAAAACCCAGCAGCTCATCCGGTCTGTCATTAACTGCGTGTCTGCCATGGCACAAGAGTTTCTTGTCTGAACTTCACTGGCTCCTACCATGTCCTGGATCGACTTTGAGACCCTGTCTCTGGTCTACTGGACGTTTCGCTCTCTAGCACCGGCTTTCCCCTCCCCCATCCGACGCCCTTCCTGCTGGTGTGCTCTTGGACCACTCTTCTCGCCGTTCAGTTGTCTCGCCATTCCTCGCGACAAGTTGAACATTTTGGTGGTTAGGCCTTCAGCTCGAATGCACCAAAAGTTTAGAAATTTCTCCAGCTTCGGTTGCTACCTGCACTGACACGCAGGCGCATCTGGTCCTCTCTGCTTTCTCTTCGAACCAGTGACTCAGTAGCTCACAGATGTACGATTTAGTAAATGCTACTCTAACTAAGGTTCCTATTAACCAGCGACCTTGAGTGTCATCTTACGTGTTTTTGCATAATATGTCTAACCGTGGCATTTTGCTTGTCGTGAACTCGCCACTACTGCCTCTTTTACAGCAATCTTTGAAGTGCCTTAATAGATATTTACTTCTCTTAGTTCCCGATACAGAGAACTTGCTAGTATGTTATCATTATTTTTAGTTAGTTAATTTGGAGCTGTTTATTCCAAAGTCCCAGATGAACACATCTGTACAGCACCAGCCAAAGTGTGTAACTCATTATTTCAATAATAATAATAATAATGCACTTGATAAAGCACCCTCAGAGAATTTAATCCCTTTCTAGGTGCTTTACATTTGCTGCAAAGGGAAACGCGATTGAATGGTGAGTAATATCATGCGTAATAAACAGCATGAATAAAATAGTTAGGGGTGACATTCACAGGGTCAGCATGCAAATGTGGTTATAATAATTAATAATAATAATTCACTTGATAAAGCGCCCTCAGAGAACTCAATCTCTCTCTAGGCGCTTTACATTTGCTGTAAAGTGAAATGCAATTGAATGGTAAGTAAAATCATGCTTGAAAAACAAACTAGATGAATAATATGGTTAGGGGTGACATGCACAGGGTCAGCATGCAAATGTGGTTAGTGGCAGCATGCACAGTGTGTGTCAGCACGCATAAGCACATCAAAGACGAATCACAGGGACTCACTAAATGCTGTCCTAAATAGGTGTGTTTTTAGGTTCCTTTTAGTGACAGCATGCACGGTGTCCGCATGCATAAGCACATCAAGGACGAATCACAGGGACCCACTACATTCTGCCCTAAATATATGTGTTTTTAAGTTCTTTTTAAATGTGGTCAAGACAAGGGATGTTCTGACTCAAGTCGGGAGTGAGTTCCGGGCTTTGGGAGCATACGAACTAAATGCATGGTCTCCAAAGAATTTGAGGTTTGTACGAGGTATTGGTAAACTGTTGGATTCCGAAAAGCGGGTGGTACGATGCTTGGCCTGGTGGGGGAGTAGATCTGAAAGATAGGCTGGAGCCAAAGAATGAAGTGACCTAAAAGTGATCGACAAAACCTTGAATTCGATCCGTTTCTTGACTGAGAGCCAGTTCGGGTCGGCGAGAAGTGGTTTGATGTGGCAACTGCTACGCTCACGACAGACAAGCCTAGCTGCTAATTTTTGCACCAGCTGTAATCGCCTGATCGCAAATGCTGGTAGGCCAGCAAGCAGTGAGTTACAAAAGTCAAGACGGGATGTCACAAATGCATGGACCGACTTAGACGTGGTATCCTTATCTAAAAGAGCCTGAATTTTAGCAATGTTATGTAGCTGAAAGTAGGCAGACTTGATTGTGGAGCTGATATGGTCGTCTAATGAGAGGTAACTTTGGAATATGACACCTAGATTTCGAGCTGATTCAACAGGAGATATGCTGGCAGAGCCAATTTTGAGCGTTACCCTTTCCGATTTCTGAATCACACTGGGTTTGCCCATAACTAGTAAGTTAGTTTTTTCATCGTTTAGTTTAAGAAAATTTGCTGCCATCCATGTGCAGATGTCATAAATACATGCAGCAAGTGAGTTGAGAGAATTCGAGGTGCACGAAGGCTGGGAGGGATTAAAGCAAAGGTACAACTGAGTGTCATCTGCATAGAAGTGAAAGCCTAGACTGTGCTTTGCAATCACGTCAGCAAGAGGGAGAGTATAAACCGTGAAAAGAACCAGACCTAGCAAGGAGCCCTGAGGCACCCCATATTTTAGAGTTACGTCAGATGAGCTTTGTCCATTCACGTCAATACTCTGGAGTCTCCCACTGAGATAGGACCTGAACCATTGCAGAGCAGTGCCAGTGATGCCCAGGCGAGGTGAGAGGCACTCTAGAAAAACTATGTGATCGATAGTATCAAAAGCTGCCGAAAAATCGAGCAAAACAATCAGAGATACTCTACCCATGTCTCCATTCCTAAGTAGGTCGTTGTACACCCTAAGCAATGCTGATTCTACGCCTTAATTACAACTCGCTGACCATCACTACAGACGTCCAGTTTATATTGTCTGACCCGTGGATTATGAAACATCTGGTTCCTATTCCCTATAATTCAGGAACCATTTATAAGTTCAAGTAAGGTCATGTTTCAACCACTTTAACATGGGCACATTTCTCAGTCTCTTACTTAAAGTGAAGCCCTCGTCTGTCAGGTAATAAAAGGAAACTAATATCTCCATCAATGCTATGCGTTAACTATTGTCTTCACAACTTCGACAGGTTTTAACTATTTACTGCTGATTTTCAGACGCTTTCTTGCCGTCAGTTTCAGCTTTATCCCCGAAAGGTATCACAGCATCGAGCTGGACTTCAATACGTCCTCTAAACCCCCTGCTTTCCTGACGTTTGGATTACAATTACTTCACTTGGCTATCACGAGACTATCGTACCACTTTAGCTTCATTCCTCACTCAATTGGTTACTTAAATTATCTTAAAAGCTAAAGCATAACCTTTTCAAACGAAAAATACAAGAAACTCTCTTGAATCTTTGCGAAAGTGATTGCGACCGAGACTTACCATATTCATTATGGTCATCGTCTCACCAATCCTGTCGTGTACGCTTTACTTCAGTTGGACAATATGCGTTTTATGATGAGCTCCATCAACCAGATCTCTTGGCAATCATAAAACCATTGCCATAATTTCTAAACACAGTCAACAATTCAGTTCCTGTACATCGTAACAGGAAATCCGATCCATTTACTTTCAGGACAAGCCGATTCAGCAGACATAGCTTTTCCGCCACCGTAAAAGACGGTTGACTTGACGGTTCCAGTGTCTTTGATAGGAATGATAGGAGAGACTGTGCGGTAGTTGCTCAAGTTCTCCATGTCTAGTGCAGCTTTCTTGAGAAGCGGCCTGAATACAGCTTTTTTAAAGGTCCTGCGACATGTCTTGAGGCTAAAGACATAATTACGATGTTAGTTATGCATGGCAACAGCAGATTCATGCAACCTAGAAGCAGGTCAGCATGAATAGTGTTCAGAGGACTAGCTGTCTTCTTGGATTGGGAAATGATCTTCAGCACGAGATCACTAGTGACCTGCTTGAATGCAGACATTGAGGTGCAGCCGCCAACCTCACTCTCATCTCTTGAGCCTCCACCACTTCTCGCTTCGATTCGCCGCTCTCGCAGGGACGATGAGGTCGTGGCATTGCATTCGCCAAGTTGGACTCTTAAATAAAACAGCTGCAGAAGACGCTACGTAGATATCGCGACACGCCAAACAAGAACCGTTGCTAGGTCCACAAAAACTTAGAGGCGAGTCGTCAAAATGCAGAAGCATGAGATCAGCCCACAGTCTCCTTCGTCAGTCGTTACAACGCGTTGCCACATTACATATTGCATTGTCAGCACAGAAAATTGCCTAATCACGTCTCCTCATCGACATTTCACGAGGGCTGTCAACTACCACTCGATTCACAATTCAGACACCGTCAAAAGGACAATATCAAGAGTGGTAAAGCAGCTCATTCAGCGTCAGCGCATCAGTCCGTCTCCTCAGCCGTTAATACATTAGCAGTCTCGACAGAATTTACCATATTCAAAGGCTCCGCAGTGATTAAAAGGCAGCGGAAGAATGATTACTTCGTTTGTCACATCACTAGTCGTAGTATACAAGTCACTAGTTCGATCGCAAAGTACAACTGACTGACCAGCCCTATAGCCGTCCGGTCATTCAATAAAAAAAATATTATCTAAATCTGGTAACTAATGCCTATAACTAAAGTGTGGTGAGTAATCTTAAGGACATTCATAATTCAAACTTTTCCATGCACGCGCTTCAATGTGTTTATGTATGCGATGTATATTATTTTGTATATCTTTCTAGACTGTGAAATTCGTATGAACAAGTATTCCAAAGTAGCGCTGTCTTCTTTCGGCTTCGAACAACGCCGTCTTTTTTAAGTGCTCCTCCTTGCTAGGTTGCATGCCACTTTTTTACAGCGTACTTCCTCATTTGTTTTTAATTGCCACCATTTCTTTCGCATTTCACTCGCGTTATCCTTGTGGTTCCCAAGTCGGATACTGCAAGCTCTACAAATTTTATATCGTTTAGGCCAGGCGCAGCGTTTAAAGTGCGTTTTAGTGTACAAGCAAAGACTTGTTTTCCTTTGGGGAGATTAGGATTTGGTGTAGAAGTCCGCATACTATCCCACTCAAAATAGAAAACTTTACTATTAGCGTTGAAGCGGGATATCTATTCAGCAGACAAACATTAAAATGCAGCAAAAAAGGATGAGACTTGGAAAAATGGTAGTAGGCGACAGGAATTCGACAACGTGGAGCAAGAATTGTGGCGGTCATTTTCGCATCTATCTAGAGAATAACTAAGAATCTGTTGCAAAAATCTTTGTAAGCGAATTTAAATTATACATATTTCAGTTTTTAAGTAGACGACTTGAGTCAGAAACAGCTCATGAAGCATTAGCTGATCACCGTGTTATACACAAGGAGTGAAATTCTTACGTCCATGAACTCGGAGTCAGGATGGCCGAGCGGTCTAAGGCGCTGCGTTCAGTTCACAGTCCACTTCTGTGGGCGTGGGTTCAAATCCCACTTCTGACAACCATATTTTTGGCCGAGCTGGTTTGACCCAGCGGTTAAGGTGCTCGCCCCGATCAAGGTCAGGCTGAGGTCGTGGGCTCGAGCCCCGATGCACATGTGAAGCGCCTGAATATAGATTAAGCTCTCCTGGGGCGCTATACAAATGAATTATATTTTATTTTTTAACTTCAAAGAAAACTGTAAGAAGATCTGCAAGTGGTTGAATTATAAATCAGTGCATTCCTCGTAAGGCAGTCTGTTCATCTTGCAATGTTGTGCTAGCCATAGAACATGCTGAATATCTATCTGGTATTTGCCACTCCACGGCTTCGAGTTGTGCGTGCCATTAGCTGATTTAACAGCCTCGTTCGTCTAACGCAGAGCAGCCTGTACACCCTTTCGGCATGGAATTAAGTTATGCTAGGAGACAGCGAGAAAGATAGATCATACGTATGCCCGGAGGAAGGCACAGTCGCGGGTGCTGCCTGCTTGTGTGTTCATGTGCGCACGTGCGTTCGTTCGCGTTCGCGTGTGCATGTGCGGGCTCTTCTAGTTGATACCACAGTATGCGGGTATGGACCGCCCTTTTGGCTGCACCATTCACACCACCAGCCGGCCGATATGGTGAAGGTGTGAAGGCGAATCACCACCGCTTGCATTTGGCAATAAAGTATTGCCTGCAGCAGGATTAAAACCCACGACCAAGGTGAATCACCACCGCTTGCTGTTGGCAATAAAAGATCCCCTGCAACAGGATTAGAACCCACGACCTAGGTCGTGAAGAGCGGGCCTCTTACCTCGTGGTCTATCACGGCCCAGTGCATTCGCTGGAGAAAGCAGAAGTACAGTAGAAAACTAATCGTATCTCGGCTCAACACTTTAGGAGGGCATGGTTTCCGTGCTGCTGGGACCTGTTCTTGCACCCGTGTGTCGAGTGCAGCTATGCTGCCTCAGGCAACAAGCAGCAGCTGGCGATTTGCCGCACTGCACTGGGCTAAATTCAATCTTCTGAGTTCGCGTGCTGTCGTTGCGAGCGCTAAAATTGCTAAGTGGGCAATTGGTGGCACCGTAATGCCATCTGGCCCGTCGAGCCTTCGCACCGACGAGTGCTTTCCAAGTGCACGATGCGTCACTGCTGCGCTTAGCAGCTAACCACTCGACGCGCGCATAGGGAAAACCAGTTTGAGCCATAGCAATTGCCGATAAACAAGGCCGCTACATTGATCTTTGAACTCAAAAAATCCGGTCGTGTGTGTTTCATACACTTCACGACCTCGGCCCCGAGGTCATGGGTTCAAATTCTTCGGTGGGAGACCATTTATTGCCACTGCAAACGGTGATGATAGTCCTTAAGGCTCTTCTACCGTAATATAAAAAGAGGCTGTTAAATCAGTTTTTATACTAGAAGAGCAGCGATAGTTCAATTTGATTAATGAAAATAAAGCAAAGTTCTTGCTCGGGCAAATAAGGCCCTCCACCGATAGTCTACTCGACATCTGTACTAATGCATCAATTTCAGCCTCCTCGTGTCCTTTGGTCCTCTAATGACTGTCATTAGAAACGCCGTACTTTCACTCAAAAATCGTTGGCTACAGAAGCATTTTTGAAATGCGGGTCCTAGACTGTGGTGCCCACTTCCACAATTTTTACGATGCAATGTATTCACTCTCCTTTTGCCATTACTCTGGCGTATGCTTCCCAGTATGCTCCTCTTCCGTTGCAATTTCCACTCCAGCAGAATAGCCGCTTAGTCTGTGTGGCTTTGTGGAGTCACTGACAGAGTCATCGAAAGAGGGTAGAATGACGGAGAGCACGTAAACGATTGCTAATGAATGCAAAATTGGAACTTCAATCTACTCATTGAGTATCCGGACGATGCATGGGGGAAGAAATCCTACGAGCCATTGTTTGGATCCTTGCGGAGGCGGCCTGCTCAGTGCCAAGCGGCCTCTTCGTTTTTCCTATTAGGGGTTCCCCGAGCCAATCAGTCGCATCCTGGTTGGAAACGCAGTCTGCTAGTGCGAACAAAAATACATATCCAGGATCGGAAGCAGCCTCTGTTCGTTCAGAATTTCGTCTTACACAGTTTTTATTTTTTTATATATTATATATATATATACATACTCATTTAATATAAATACAGCAATTTAATAATGCTAAGTTTGCCAATGTAGTGCTAAGCAGTGTAAGCCGTTGCGGACCTTAAACTAGATTAGCCTATGCAGGCAAAGTCATGAATGATACGTTACGCAGATTCCCATATACGCCATCCCTCACCTGAAATATCGCTTACTCTGCTTAATTCCGAAAAATTCATTGATCGGGTCTGGATTTGATGGGAATCTCACAATTAAATCACGGCAGTGATTTAGCGCCAAGAGCATGGCTACGCCTATTTACCTAGTGTGCCATCGTGCCAGTTGAGCAAATCTAACGACTGACATACATTCCTGAGCTATTCATAGTTTCAGCACTTTTCACATGAACATTTGCAGAAGGATTTTTTAGCATGATTCTAATTGACACACGAAGAGATTAACTTGTCTTTCCCCATACTTCTACTTAAAAATACGCTGAGCTGTGCAAACCTTGCAGAGGGTAAACCTCGTTGCCAGTTCGCTCGCACGTGGCCGTAGCTTATCTGTAATGCATCCCATTGGCTGAAACGACGATCAATCAGGAGCACTGACAGTGAGTGAGCGAGAGAACACGGAGAAGCAACTAGCACGATGTGCCCATTGCCCGCGTCACATTATGTACAGAAAAGTCGTTTTTTAGGTGGCAGATAAATGGCCACAGTACCGTTAATCCAACCTTGAAAGAATGCAAGTCCAGCCTTAGCTCCTTAATAGATTTGTCCCAGACAAAGCGAGTCATCGGTATTGCCGTAACCCGGCGAACGGGAAGTGCCTTTTTGCAGTCGCTTGATCTTCAGAATTTCCCAGAAAGTTCAGCACTTTATTCTTCAGATTTCAAACGGTGCATTCTTTGAAAGTTTCTACTTTGCCTCAAAAGTCTTTCAAATATGGGCAGCGAGCACCTAAGATTGGAAAACTTTTGAGCGCAGCCATTCTGCTGGGGCTATACTCTTCCGGCAGTCTTCCGAACTAGCAGCTACTCTTAATGTAATCCTCTCTTTTCCCTTTTCCTCTTTTCGTCTTTTTCTCACGACCAGCTGCTCGTGTTACTCTCGTATCTCATACACCACTCTGGTTGGCCCAGGATTAAGATACTCGCCTTTGACGACCGAAGTCGCGGGCTCGAGCCCTGCGGCATATGTGAACACCTAATTAGAGATTTCATTCCTTTAGGGCGTTGTTCAAATGAGTCATTTATATATTTATTATCTCCTACTCGCTCCTTGTATTATCGCATGACATCCGATCCTCGCTAATGCATCATATCGTAATGGAAGTTGCTATAAGAGTCATTCTTACCCTTTCTGTATGTATCTGTTTGCATTATGTTTGATGAGGAGCTTGCTATCAAGTATGTCTTATTTAGCTGCTGACTTGCGTACGGACGGACGGACGCGCTACCGACGCTCCGCAGTAGCTATTTTAATTGGACTTACTCGCTGTAATGGACGTACACTTCTCTTAGACGGATGGGTCAACTTTTAACAGTGGCAAATAAACGGAATAAAGCAAAGCACGTTACAGCTAAGTGACCGTAGATGTTGTCGCTGTCTCGTAGCACTGCGGACGAATAAAGAGCACAGCGTTGACACAAACAGCAGAAACATTAACATTTAACTCAGAACACTTTTAGTGCAACGCCATTGTTGGCGATTGAAAGCTTACTTACTTCAGCTCGTTACTTCGTCCTTTATGTGCTTATGCGTGCTGACACTGTGAATGCTGCCACTAACCACTCTTGCATGCTGACCCTTTGCATGCCACCCCTAACCGCGTTATTCATGTTGTTTATCAAGCATGATACCACTCACCATTCGATCATATTTCCTTTGCAGCAAATCTAAAGCACCTAGAAAGAGATTAAGTTCTCTGAGGGCGCTCTATCAAGTTATTATTATTATTATTATTACTTAAGTGCAGTTACTGTATTTATTAATCTAACATCAAGTATGGCTGCTGAGGTTAGCGGTTTCCTTAAAGCAACATCATGTCTCAGATTTATAGGCATGATATCCTGCGAAAGTATTCGTCTGTATACGGGCGCTCGTTTGAGGCTGCTTCCACTATTCGCTAGCCATTCTTCGAGGCGATAGTCCTACCAATAGCCGGTTAAGCGACTGTGGCACCCTAGCAGTCATCACTTGGTACGCTTTTATTTTAATGCCTTAAGGATGCTGAGTCGTTCTATGCGGTTGCACCAGTATAATCAAAGTTACATGTGCCTCGTTTTCCGTCTGATGTTTGGATATTTTTAATGCCTTCTATGAGCCTGCGATCGCTGCCTCTTAATTCTGGCACTCTTGGTGGAACATGTTCAGTTTTGTTCAGGTGAAAACTTCTAGCTGGGACTTGTATCGGGCTTTGACCATCTTCTGTTTCTCTGCGATCCCAATTAACGGCCCGACCGCGCCAGTGGCTAGAGTCAGAGCTGCTGGACGCAGCTCGTTCAGTACTCATACAACTCGCAATGAGGTGACAATAAGGTCAGTAGGCGTTGCCTGGATTCGCTGGGAATGAGCGTCGAAATTGTTAACCCTTGGCCTAGAGAGACATACATGGCTTGGTTATTCTACTTTCAGCTGAGCTTAATGCCTTAGATATGCAACCGTGGTGTTGTTCATAAAAATCGTATCGTAAGGATGCTGTCGATGAGAAATTTTTCAAAGGTCCGTTTTATAAGAAGATCTTCTATCGCCCACTACTGCAAGCAATGGTAATAATAATAATAGAAATAATAATGCATTGGTTTTAGTTCCACCAGAGAACTCAATCTATTTCTGGGCACTTCACATTTGCTGTAAAGGAAGCGTGATCGAATGATTATCGAATGATATATATTATTAGCGGTAGCATGCTCAACGAACAGGCATAATATGGTTAGAGGTGACATGCACATGGTCAGCATGCAAATATCGTTAGTGGCAACATGCACAGTGTCAGCACGCATAAGCACACTAAAGACGAATCACATAGACCCACTAAATGCTATGATAAATAGATGCATTTTTTAGTTTCTTGTTAAATGATCAAGTCAAGGGATGTCGTGACACAAGTCGGAAGTGAGTTCCAGGCTTTAGGAGCATACGAACTAAAGGCACGGTCAATCGTACGAGGTATTGGTATACGCTTACATTCCCGAAAGCCGGCGGTGCGATTCTTAGCCTTGTGGAGGATTAGATCTGATAGGTACACTAGAGCAAAAGAACGAAGGGACCTAAAATTGAGTGACAAAACCTTGAGGTCGATGTGTTGCTTGACTGGGAGTCGGTGAGAAAAAGTGTGAAGAAAAAGATGTGGCAACTGCGACTCTCACGACAGACAAGCCTAGCTGGTGATAGCTGTTAAGGCTATTCTGACGCAATATAAATGAAGCTGTTGAATACGTTTTCCCTATTAGAAAGAGAAAAAGTATAGTAATAACAATAATGATGATATATTTGTATAGCGCCCTCGGAGAATTTAATCTCTTTCTAAGCAATTTAAGCCGATAGTTGCAGAGCATGGTAGCAATCAAGTAACATACCTTAATAAAACCAGGCCATGTCGTTAATATATATATGCCTCTATTATATGCATATTAAGAGACGTGTGTGCCTAACAACAGCCATAATGTACAGCTCACTTGTTCGATGCCCAAAGCCCAACTCACTGGTTTGACGCCCGCCCGAAATTGGGCTTTTAATGTTATCTATCATATCCCGTTTCCAACTAGAACCGAATATATTTTGATTAAGTAACTACTAATAATCACGAGCATTTTTATAAGTCAGTCGGTCAGACTGATGGATTGATGGACAGAAGAATAAATTAATAGACAGAGAAAGAAACAGACAGATAGATTGACAAGAGGGCAATAAGAGTGCGAGAGTTGAAGACAATGAGACGTGGAGAAGAAGAGAGACTCAGAGATAGGCAGATAAATAGAGATGTTTGCTTAGCCTTGCTACGTTGTTTTTAGTATTGCAAGCCGAATTCAGAGGTCACACATGCAGAGGTGAGGTGTACTTTTGGTCCAGTGGATGGAGAGCAAATGATAAGCTCTCAGTGTTATGTGTGTTGGCTAAGATAGGAGCTGCAGCCGAGCATCCGGCCACCCCTTCCAGTCAGTGCTGTATAAGCCACAGCTTGGCTTGTGTCCCCTACGTTCTCTATGGCAGACAAGTATTCTCGCGCTGACCATGCCGGAACCTTGCAGTCACTGCTGTTCTCGTTTAGGCTTCAGAAGCCATCAAGAGTGGCTTATGATGCGACCAAAACAAGCAGGGTCCCAAATCTTGATTCTTGCAGTGCGACGTTGCGTGCACCTTTATGGCTGATTCTGGATCGTCGAGCTCCGTCACTTTTCCTTCTCGCTCCGTCTTGCTGCTGTCTTTCTTAGCTAATTTGCATTTGACTCCAGCCTTATTTCTCTCAACTTCGTGCGTTGGCCACATATGCCTCGCTGAATGATGATAATAGTAATAATAATAATGCACTTGATAAAGCATCCTCAGAGAGCTCAATCTCTCTCTAGGCGCTTTACATTGGCTGTAAAGGGAAACGCGATGGAATGGTGAGCAATATCATGCTTGATAAACAACATGAATAACATGGTTAGGGGTGACATGCACAGGGTCAGCATGCAAGTGTGGTTAGTGGCAGCATGCACAGTGTCAGCACGCATAAGCACATCAAGGACGAATCACAGGGACCCACTACATTCTGCCCTAAATATATGGGTTTTTAAGTTCTTTTTAAATATGGTCAAGTCAGGGGAAGTTCTGACGCAAGTAGGGAGTGAGTTCCAGGCTTTGGGAGCATGCGAACTAAATGCATGGTCTCCAAAGGATTTGAGGTTTGTACGAGGTATTGGTAAACTGTTAGATTCCGAAAAGCGGGTGGTACGATGCTTGGCCTGATGGGGGAGTAGGTCTGAGAGATAGGCTGGAGCCAAAGAATGAAGTGACCTAAAAGTGAGCGACAAAATCTTGAAGTCGATGCGTTGCTTGACAGGGAGCCAGTACAGGTCAGCGAGAAGTGGTGTGATGTGGCAACTGCGACGCTCACGACAGACAAGCCTAGCTGCCGAGTTTTGCACCAGCAGCAATCGCCTGATTGCACATGCCGGTAGGCCAGCAAGCAGTGAGTTACAGAAGTCAAGACGGGATGTCACAAATGCATGGACCAACTTAGACGTGGTATCCTTATCTAAACAAGCCCGAAGTTTAGCGATGTTATGTAGCTGAAAGTAGGCAGACTTGATTGTGCTGCTTAGGCTGCTAGTGTATACTGCCAAACCTGACCATGCAGTGGCCCCTTAGCCTGAGCAGCCTAAACTGGCTTTACCTTCGATTGCGAAGCAGCGAGTAGCCGTGGGTGTGTGCACCTGTTTGAGGGTCCCGAGTGATGTGTCAATGGGTGGTCCATGGGCCACGCTGTTATGTATCTCTGTCTGTAAAGCCATAATGACCTAAGCGGTTGTTACTCAGATGAGTTTTCCACGGGGCACTCAATGGCGAAGTTGCTTTCGGCTGCTCATACTGCAGCCAACAGACTTCATCTCACGCAACAAAGAGAAAGTGACAAGCATAGCTCAGTTGGTAGGGCAGTCGAGATAGTGAGTAGCATGAAAGTTGCCCCTCAGAACAGCTGAAAATGATGTGCGACACAGTCGCTGAAGCATGACAATAGATACTGTTGAATAAGAATTGTGGACTTGTTTCACACTCTAGGATCTGAATAGCAAAAATGCGTCTGTCGTCACCCGTCTTTAACCACGTTTACGGTCGCACTACAGCATCATTACTTTGGGAGGAGGAAATCCTTCTAGTCCAGCCACATGCTTGGGTGTGTCTTATCAATAGGAGTTTTGCCTGCTGTTTTTTGCCACTTAGTTAAAGGAAATCGGCTGACTTGCCAGGGTGAATACCTTCAAGGCAAGCCTTCAGTGCAATCCTGGCCCTGAAACCTGGGCTGATATATCGCTGCCGATCGGCTATCACTGGTTCTTATATCTTCCTTTCCAGCTGCTGTTCACCTCCTGTTCCTAGGAGATACCCACCCCTTCTGACTTCTGAGCTATCATTCGGCCATTACTCGGAATCCAGCACGAATCTGCTTTACCCCGAATTGTGCTCGGTAGGCTCCCGTATGTGGCTCCGCGACACTCGTTTCCGTCGAGCGCTCCTTCTTTCGAGGAGACACTTCCTGATGACACTTCCTCGTGCCGTGCAGACACTTCCTTCAGCTGCATGTGACGGTACCCCTCAGCCACCGAGGCGCCCACCGCTGCAGCGGCTCCTCTTTTCGTGTCGCTCTTTTGCGAAGCTTTTGCGAAGCTTTTGCGAAGCTCGCCTGCTGCGAGCGCGTCAGTGGCCGCTCAGTTTCAGAGCCGTTTCGTCGGCGGTTTCGGCTCGGCCGCTGTCGGTTGTCATTAGCTCTCGTCGGTCTCGTTTATTACACGTCGAAGGGCTCGAAGCTCGGACCTGCCGCCGCCGCCGCCGCGCGGCAACCACGCTGTCGCTCTTTTTCCTTTACGCTTCGGCTCTGCTTCCGGCGGCTTGTTTTTCTCCAAGTGGCAAGTGCCCTCTCAAAACGGTCTGCTCGACCGGAGCAAGGTCGAGCCTGCCCTGCCGGCTCGGTGGCTGCATTGCGCTGCCGGCGCTGTCTGGCTCCGGCCCCCCCCCCATTCCGTCGTTACAGCAGCCAGCGCGGAAGCAGTCGTTGCTGTAAGCAGCGTGCGTCCATGTTTAACGGCTCTGTCCGTACGTGCCTTCTCTCAGTAACGCGGAGACCTGCCTGGCGACTCTCGCATCAGCTCCGTCGACAAGCTGCGGATCGCCTGGTGTCGGCAAAATAATGTGCTATGCTGACGTCGAACTGCTTTTTAAAGGAAGCTGAATGTGGCGTCGCTAGCTTTGCTAACTAATTTGCGGAGAGGGAGAGGTAGAGAGAGAGAGAGAGAGAGAGAGAGATTTTGGTGAGTCTTTGTGATTCGTTCTTCGTGTGCATGTACCTGCTGACACTATGCCTGCTGGTTGTGGATGTTACCACCTATCATTTGGTAAGGCTTTCTATACAGCTTCTGTAAAGTGCCTAGAAAGAGATTCAGTTCTCTGAGGGGTATGTACAAATTTATTAGTATTATTAGTGATATTATAGCGACTCCCTAATCTTTTAACTTCTCGATTTCGACACAATAGTATATGCATATTGGTCACAATTTCACCGGCAATTCTGAAACTGAGCCAATCACTGAACCAATGAAGACACTAAAATCACCATAATTGCACTTTGAATTTTCGTGGTATGGGAG
Source organism: Cristatella mucedo (assembly GCA_009760855.2). NCBI lineage: Eukaryota > Metazoa > Bryozoa > Phylactolaemata > Cristatellidae > Cristatella > Cristatella mucedo. The sequence goes on along the minus strand of WPIO01000047.1, from coordinate 1,826,142 downwards.
GGTAAGTCACAAAGTTCCGCTGAAAGTCTTTTCCAGATATGGTGGCTTCTTTGACAGACTTCCCAGCACTTTAAACATGAGTTATCTTGATTCTGTCACCTATATCAAGCGCCTGTTCATTTTATGATAAGGATTATAATACCTTTGATAAAGCGCCCTCAGAGAACTCAATCTCTTTCTAGGCGCTTTACACTCGCTGCAAAGGAAACACGATCGGGTTTTTAGTGGTAGTATGCTCTATAAACAACAAGAATAACATGGTTAGGGGTGACATGCACAGGGTCAGCATGCAAGTGTGATTAGTGGCAGCCTGCAAGAGTGTCAGCACGCATAAGCACATAAAGGAAAAATCACAGGGACCAACTAAATGCTCTGATAATTAGGTGCGTTTTAATTTATTTTCAGATGTTGTCAAGTCAGGGGATGTCGAGACGAAAGTCAGGAGTGAGTTCCAGGGTTTGGGAGCATACAAACTAAGGGCACGGTCTCCTGTACGAGGTATAGGTAAACAGTTAGATTGCGAAAAGCGGGTAGTACTATGCTTGGCCTGGTGGGGGAGTAGGTCTGAAAGGAAGGCTGGAGCCAAAGAATGAAGTGACCTAAAAGTGAGCGACAAAACCTTGAAGTAGATCCGTTGCTTGACAGATAGCCAGTGCAGGTCGGCGAGAAGTGGTGTAATGTGGCAACTGAGACTCATTAGAGTGACGAGCCTAGCTGCAGAGTTTTGCACCAGCTGCAAGCTCCTGATTGCACAGGCCGGTAGACCAGCAAGCAGTGAGTTACAGAAGTAAACTTGAAGTTAAAAAATAGTCTATGCATCTAAATTCTTGTACTTTATTTTCTCTACTTGTACTTATATCGTTTGCAGAAGAGTATGAGCTGATATTACCTTAGCTTTTAGTTTCAGAGCTAATTGGTTTAACTTCCAAAAGGGCAAGACAGATCTCTCTCCCTTGCATTATGGAAAATACTTTTGATCTATTTTGCTTTGGAGCTAACCTTTATCTAATTCAGCCCTGGAGCTAGTCTAAATTGAACTTTACGCTATATCTAGCTCAGCCTTAGAGCTAGTTGAATCTAACTCTGTTTTGACTCTAGCTCTACCACGGATCTAATTTTACTAGGTATTTCGACAATTAATCTTACTGCTACAACACGGATGAATCCCTCTCTGGTTCAAGCCATCGAAAAATGGTATACTTGATGGTAAGATGTAAAATATTAATTTAATAATCAAATAAAGTTTGATGTGCAGCTGCTCGGCCGTGGACATCATTCTTCCAGTTAATTTCGGTCTTTACCTCTAATTACAAAAATATTTATGTAAAACTTATTCTTGTAAATTGTAATTTGGTTGCTAGTGGAACAAGTTTTACAAATTGAAATGAAACTCAAGCTTTAAGAAGTTTTGGATTTGATCTATATTCATGGGATACAATGGTATATGACCCAAATACTCCAAATTATCATAATGTTTCTGCAGAAGCTATTACTGCTATAGTGATTACAATTACTGATCAAAACTCAAAAGTATTGGACTTTGGTGTTGAAAAAATTGCTACTTATATAGAAATTGTTGAGGTTTAATATAAGAAATATCTATAAGATTGACTGGGACAAATTCTTCAGATTATAAAACATTAGTACCCCCAATTAGGCTTGGAGAAAGCTCTAGTTATAATAAAATTGGATTGAGAAGAGTAGAATTTACTTATGCAAATAAAGTCGTATCAAACATTGTTAAAGATTTTAATATATAATCCATTTGTATGAATGACACACTTTGGTTTAGAAGGAGTATGGGAGATTCAAAAAGTGATTTTATTAAAATTAATTCTGGATATGATACATTGTTTAAATTGTTTTGCTTTAAATACAGCTTTAGGAATTAAAAAATAATAATGTCTCTGCGTTTTTTAATCCAAGAGCTGATCCTCCTAGTGGAATAAGATTTAGTGTTGATAATGATGATAGAATAAGTAAGCAAGTAGGAGGTGATTTTGTTGTTAGAATAAGTAAGCAAGTAGGAGGTGATTTTGTTGTTACACTTGGAAGTAATGCTGATGTTGTTAATAGTATTGGAGATACATTCGTATTTGACTCAAATCAACAAGGTTCATTCGATCCTGCATTAGTTGGTGGTGCACCTTATGAAGCAATTGAAAAAGCAATGTATTAAACTGGTACTTATAAATCATGGAATAAAATGGTTTTACCTGATAATAATAATTATTATTATAATAATAATTCACTTGATAAAGCGCCCTCAGAGAACTTAATCTCTCTCTAGGCACTTTACATTTGCTGCAAAGTGAAATGCAATTGAATGGTAAGTAAAATCATGCTTGAAAAACAATCGAAATGAATAATATGGTTAGGGGTGAAATGCACTGGGTCAGCATGCAAATGTGTTTAGTGGCAGCATGCACAGTGTCAGCACGCATAAGCACATCAAAGACGAATCACAGGGACCCACTAAATGCTGTCCTAAATAGGTGTGTTTTTAGGTTCCTTTTAAATGTGGTCAGGTCAGGGGATGTTCTGACGCAGGTCGGGAGGGAGTTCCAGGCTTTGGGAGCATACGAACTAAATGCACGGTCTCCAAAGGATTTAAGGTTTGTACGAGGTATTTGTAGACTGTTGGATTCCGAGAAGCGGGTGGTACGATGCTTGGCCTGATGGGGTAGTATATCTGACAGATAGGCTGGAGCCATAGACTGAAGGGCCCTAAAAGTGAGTGACAAAACCTTGAAGTCGATCCGTTGCTTCACTGGTAGCCAGTGCAGCACGGCGAGAAGTGGAGTAATGTGGCAACTGCGACGCTCATGACAGACAAGCCTAGCTGCCGAGTTTTGCACCAGCTGCAATCGCCTGATCGCACATGCTGGTAGGCCAGTAAGCAGTGAGTTGCAGAAGTCGAGACGGGATGTCACGAATGCATGGACCAACTTAGATGTGGTATCTTTATCTAAACAAGCCCGAATTTTAGCAATGTTATGAAGCTGAAAAAAGGCGGATTTGACTGTGGAGCTGGTATGGTCGTCTAACGAGAGGTCGCTTTGGAATATGACACCTAGATTTCGAGCTGATTCAACAGGAGATATGCTGGCCGAGCCAATTTTGAGAGTCACCCTGTCCAATCGCTGGATCACACTGGGTTTGCCCATAACTAGTAAGTTAGTTTTATCATCGTTAAGTTTTAGAAAATTTGCTGCCATCCATGTGTGGATGTCATGAATACATGCAGTAAGTGAGTTGAGAGAATTTGAGGTGCTCGAAGGCTGGGAGGGATCAAAGCAAAGGTACAACTGAGTGTCATCCGCATAGAAGTGAAAGCCTAGATTGTGCTTGGCAATCACATCAGCAAGAGGCAGAGTATAAACCGTGAAAAGAACCGGACCTAGCACTGAGCCCTGAGGTACTCCATATTTCAGAGGTACTTCAGATGATCTTTGTCCATTCACGTCAATACTCTGGAGTCTCCCACTGAGATAGGACCTGAACCACTGCAGAGCAGTGCCAGTGATGCCCAGGCGAGATGAGAGGCGCTCTAGAAGAACTTTGTGATCGATAGTATCAAAAGCTGCCGAAAGATCAAGCAAAACAAGCAGAGACACTCTACCCATGTCTGCATTCCTCAGTAGGTCGTTGTATACCCGAAGCAATGCTGACTCTGTGGAGCGATTAGCTCTAAAGCCAGACTGGAACTTACTGGCAAGGTGTGAGGTTTCGATATACGAGTTCAGCTGATCCGCCACGACCCGTTCGAGTGTCTTTGATAGGAATGGTAGAAGGGAAACTGGGCGGTAGTTGCTCAAGTTCTCTTGGTCAAGTGGGATAATAGAGGTGTAAAGTGAATAAGTGTAGATTGTGACTTAGTTGACTCTTTTATGAATTATATATAAAGAAAAACAGATTTTTAGAACAAACCTTATCTTTCTATATTATTGATATTGATGATATTAATCCAGGTGAAAAAATTGATTTACACATTCCAAATATATTATACTTACCAACTAAAGGGGATATAGATCAAATAAGTACTTTTAAGATTAGCTTATCAGATCAAAAATTGGATAGAGGTAATACAATTACAGATTTTGTTGTCACTATAGAAATTGAAAAGTAATAATATAAGAATATCTATAATATTAACAGGAACTAGTAATTCAGGTTATAAAACTATTTCTTCTCCAATAATATTAGGATCTGAATCTAGATATAATAAAGTTGGATTGCGTAGAGTAGAATTTACTTATACAAATAAAACAAATTTAAATGTTGTTATTGTGCAAATGATATGATATGCTATGCTGCAATGATATGCTTTGGTATAGACCAAATCTTTCTTCGGGAAATAACTTCTCTGTTTCAATTCCAGCTGGTTATTACGATAGTAATAATATTTTTTAAAGCTTCAAGTGATTACTTAAATAATTTTAGTGCTTTTTATAATTCAGCAAATAGAACTAGCAGTGGAATAAAATTTACTGTTGGTAATGATAATAGAATAAGTATGCAAGTAACTCCTGATTATGCTGTTTTACTTGGAAGTAATGCACCTGGTTTTATTAATATTATTGGAGATACATTAAGATTTAACTCAAATGAACAAGGAACATTTAATCCTGTATTAGTTGATGGAACTCCTTATGAAGCAATTGAAAAAGCAATGTAATTCTCTGGTATTTAGAAAGCATAGAATAAAATGGTTCCGCCAGATAATAGAGGTGTAAGGTGGATTAGTATTTATTGTGACTTATTTGATCCATTTATGAATTAAATTGAAAGAAAAAATGGATATTTAGAACAATCCTCATCTTTATACATTATTGATGTTGATGATGTCAATCCAGGTGAAAAGGTTAATTTACATATTCCAAATATATTATACTGACCAACTAAAGTTGATATAAATGCAATAAGTACTTTTAAAATTAGTCTATCAGATCAAAATGGAAACAGAGTTAATACAATTACAGATGTTGTAGCAACAATAGTAATTTCAAAGTAATATAGAGAAATGGGTAGCTATGCTAGAGTTGGACATGGTAACATAGAAGGAGGTAAATACTACGGAGCTGGAGTATTAGATAAATTAATAGATGTAGTTGGTAAAGTAACACCTGTTTTAACTGGGTTAACTGGTCTAAGTATGAACATTGCTAATAAAGGAATTAAAATGCATCAAACAAGAAAACTAATTGAATTAGAAACTAAGAAAGAAGAAAAATATCAAGAATATGCTAATAAACGTAGATATTTAGATGATAAACTTAAAGAAGAAAGAAAAAAAGAAAGAATTGGAGAATGAATTAGAGAAACGTAAAAAAGAAGATTATGATAAAAAGATGAAAGAAATGAAGCTTGAGATTAAACGTGCAATGCTGGAGAAACTTAAACCAAAAATTAAAAACCAAGTTTTAAAGCAAAGATAGAAGAAGAAGTAGAAGACTTTTCAGAGACTCTTAGAGAAAATAATCCAAAAGCATATAAAGAAACTGAAAAAGTAATCAAATCTGTTATACCTACTGGTGAGAAAACAAGACCTGGTGGGTATGGTGGTATGATGAGAAAGAAAATCGGAGGTGGATTATATATTCAAAAGTAAATATTAACTTTTAGTTTTTTACATAGAGAGGTAATGGCAATTGCTCCTATTAACACTATACTCGACATGAGTGATCCTGATTTTCCTGATTATAAAACTAAGGATTATCGATAAAAAGAATTTTACCAAAGTAATGGAAATTAAACTGATGGTATTGCTGATAAACTAGTTACATTCATTGTTCCTGGTGAACAACAAACATGTTATGTTTTATCTGATGCATATCTTCTACTTGAAGGACAACTACAGGTTCAAACTGTTGCTGGTTATAATAACTATACTGTCCTTAATCGAAATATTGCTGCTGGATTAGTTAACAACGCTAGTGCTTGGATGTTTAGTTCTATGAGAGTTAGACTTGGTGAATGTAATGTAATGTATCTCCGTCAGTAACTCCACAAAGTCATAAAGACCATGTGGGTGTTACGCAGGAGAGTTTTGTATAGCGCACTCACAGCCTAAGCGGCTTTCGGTACGCATTCGGTAGCCAACAGACTTCGTCTCACGCAACAGAGAGAAAGTGGGAAGCATAGCAGAGTTAGGAGAGCAGTTGAAGTAGTGAGTAGCATAGAAGTAGCAGTTCAGGACCGCTGAAAAAGATGTGCCATAGTCGGCAGTTAGAGAGTAGTTGTCGTTGCGTAAGAATTGTGGAAGCGAGTTCCACAGTCTAGGACCTGCAGAGCTAAAGCTTCTGTCGCCAACTGTCTTTAAGCGGAGGAAAGGGACAGCTAATTTATTGTCCACACAGGACCTGAGAGCGCGAACAGGCTGAAACAGATGCAGCAGTTCAGCTAGGTACGAAGGAGCCAAGCCGTGGCGGGCCTTGTGGGTCAGCGTAAGAACTTTGCTCTGTATCCTTTGCTGAACCGGCAACCATCCTAGCTCTTCCAGCAAAGGTGACACGTGCTCAAACCGCTGGGACTTGAAGACCAGCCTTGCAGCCATATTCATAGTCCGCTGTAGTGGCATAATAGCTTTCTTTGGTAGCCCAGCCAAAAGGGAATTACAATAATCAAGCCGAGACAGAACTAAAGAGCTAGTTAAATTTGTTTACAAGCCACTGTGGGAGACAGCTTCTAATCTTGGATAGGGATCGGATGTGATGGCTAGCTGTAGAAGCAGTCTTCTGAATGAAGCTTTTGAAATTGAGGCAGCTGTCGAACATGACACCTAGATTACGAGCACGTGGTGAAGGTCGCACAACAGCATCACCTATTAGAATAGTAAAGCCTTTTAATCCGGCCACACGCTTAGGGTGTCCAATGAGAAGCAGTTCGGTTTTATCGTCATTTAATTTCAGGAAGTTTTCCGACATCCAGGATCAAATATCGGCAAGGCAAGCATTCAATATTTTCAGTTGCTGCAGCATATTCTGACGGTTTGAATGACAAATACAACTGAGTATCGTCAGCATAAAGTGATATCCTATTCCATGAGCCTTAATCACTTTTCCCAGAGGTTGTGTATAAATGGAGAACAGCAAGGGACCGAGTACAGACCCTTGAGGGACTCCACAGGTGACCCTTCTCATGTCTGAGACCTGACCCCCACACGACACGGATTGAACACGATCAGACAAGTATGATTTAAACCACGCCAGTGCTTCGTCTGCCAGACCGATCGTTGTCCTCAATCGTTCAAGCAGAACTTCGTGATCAATGGTGTCGAAGGCAGCAGACAGATCTAGCAGAGCTAGGGCAGTGACATTCCCGTCGTCGTTGCCACGTAGAATTTCATTGTTGACACGGAGGAGAGCAGTTTCAGTAGAGTGCTGCCTCTTGAACCCTGATTGAAATGTTTCTGACATTCCATTATTTTCAATATGTTCAACTAGCTGCTTAGCAACAATTTTTTCAAGAATCTTTGATAAGAACTGAAGAAGGGAAACTGGACGATAGTTTGCTAGGACCTCTGTGTCTAATCCAGGCTTTTTAAGAATAGGTCTAACGATTGCCGATTTGAAGGACTTGGGGACGACCCCTTTTCCCAAAGAAGCATTAAAAATCTTGGTTATGGCAGGGATAAGTTGGTCTGCAAGTGAAGACCACAGAGATGAAGGTATAGGGTATTCAGGAGACGAGCTCTTTTTGCTAGCCCTTATTAAGGCAGCCACATCACAGGCAGAAACATCGGAGAACCTTTTAAGAAAGGTCACAGGTTGTGGAACGGCGATTGCTTTGGTCTGAGGGGGCTTAATGGAGGCACGAATGTGCACAATTTTTTTAGTAAAGAAGGCTGAAAACTTTTCGGCTGAGCCCTTAATATCTGGGGAGTCAGACCTGACAGCATTGGCCAGTAAATGGTTTACTGTCTTACAAATCTGTTTAGTGTCCGACTGGCAGGAATTCAGCTTTCTAATGAAAAATGAAGCCCTGGCTGTAATAAGCTTTCGTGTGTAAACACGAAGGAAGTCTTTAAAATTGACTAGGTCTGCCTCAGACCCCGATTTCTTGAAACGACGTTCCAGCCTGCGCTTAACATGGCGCATCTTAAGGAGTTTTTTTGTAAATTGAAAGGAATCTCGACGACTTTGAACACGGATAGATCGAACGGGAGCATGCTCGTCAAGAGCACTCCTGAGTGTCATGTTCATCGCATCAGTGAGGGTATTGAGGCTGCCGGTCGAGTCTGAATGCAGATCAAGAAGGCCTGCATCACAAACAGATTTCAAAAACTTGTCCATGTCAATGCTTTGTAAGTTACGTCGTTTGGCAAATTCGACCCTGTACGTACGAGGTAGCAGGAACAGTAAACGAGACCGAACAATGATCTGAGAGGGTCAGTGGGCACACCACAAAGTTGTACCCAGGCTGGGTTCGGTTGGCTGGGACCGGACGGCTATAATGAGGGTTAGGGTCACCGGCTAGGTCGGGGTCAGACCTATGCATTACCGGATGTGTGGTGACGAGAGGTCACCGGGGCTCATGGGTACGTGAAGTTGGCCAAGTAAGTCGTGGTGTTGGAGGCTCCCGGTCTCGCCGAGTTATGCACCTGGATTCGTGCAGGCGTGCTCCGGCGATGCTGCCACGCACGCAAGGGAACGAGTACCCAAGGCCCGAGTGGAGCTGGATAGCTCGCTCGTTGTTGACTTGTTTATACCGAGTTCCCCGTGTAGCGTGTTCTTAACCCCCCCCCCCCGTGTGTTGGCGTCTTTCGGTGGAAGCTTACGACCGTGGTAGTTGTCGACTCGGACTAGCCAGCAGTTACTCAGCCAGCCGGGTTTTGGACGGCGTACGCTCGTACTGTTGGACTCGGAGTTGGTACAACGATAGGACTGCTGAAGCCGACTGACCCCAACAAATACGTTTGTTCGCGCTTGCAGCGTCATCTTGCGCTCCCATAGTGTATAATGTATAGGACCCTCCCTGTAGACTTGTTTAGTTCCCCTGTTGTTGTTGGCGCATGCGTTATTATAAAGATGTTTAACCTGACGGCCGCTCGTCTTACCCTAGCTCGGCGGCACGGCTAGCGGCAGCGTGGCCGGAGTATGGCGGGGTTTGGCGGGAATTAGCCTCTGACCCCTGGAACCCGGTTACAAAGTCAGTGGGGAGGACATCCTTAGTGATCACGAGATCTAGAATGTGGCCACCGACGTGGGTGCTATGATTAACGTGTTGGGCCAAACCAAAATTCTCCAGACAGTCAAGAAATGAGCGGACCTGGCTGTTGCTAGGGTTGTCAACGTGAATATTGAAGTCTCCTACAATCAGTAACGGCCTGTCACACACAAATATTTTAGCGAGCAACTCTGAAAACTCCTCTCTAAATAAGTTTAGACAGCCAGAAGGAGGCCGGTATATCGCAACGGTGAGAGGCATTGTCTTTGATGAAGACTTGATAGCAACCGATTCAAACGATGACCCATGCGAGAAACTGCATATTGTATAGCCAAACGATTCGCGAACCACAATTGCAACCCCGCCACCAACCTTGTCAGAACGTATGGACTGATAGAATGAGAACCCGGGTGGGGTGGTCTCGGAAATACAGCTACTGGAACAAGGCGTCATCCAGGTTTCGGTAAGCAGAAACGCATCTAGCTTCTCCTGGACCACCTGATCGCGGATAAGTAACCCCTTGGTTTTTAGCGAGCGGACATTTAGTAGGCGGAATTTAAGAGGCTGTCCATCAACTGGGCTACGGCGATGAAGTGGCTCGTATTCTCTACCGTTTGCGTCCGGCCCGGCGGACGCTGGCTCTTCGAATTTGAATTGGACCTTGGTAACGGCCGTCGGACGACGTTTCACAACGTGCTGGGCTACGGCGGGTGGGCTACTACCGCAACAAGTACTATTTAGCGCTTTAAACTTACGAGTCGTAGGTTTGATAGCCGAGCTGTTGATAGGGCGAACGCAGGATGCAGGAAGGTTCTCACTGACCCGCCGGAGAAGGCCCGCCGGTAGGTATCGACTAATGGCGACATCGCATCTTATGCTAAGCAGGTCCTGTTTTGTGTAGCATATCCGAGGACAGCTCATAAATAGTCACAGCGAAGATAGCAGCGGAATACCCAAAGGTATTATGGAGAAATCAAGTAAAGGTCAACACCACGCTAGGAGTCGCCCGAGGCCGCTGGTGCTGAAGAGCTTGAGACTATACAAATGTCACAGGGAGTAGGAAGTGTTTCAACAATTATGGGTCTTCTATGTTATCCAAATGATTACAATAGAACTGAAGGACCTGCAACTGTTTGGAAAAAAGATAAGGCTAGTTCAATTGATGATATATGTGTTACTGCTAATACTATTAATCCTAAAATTTATCCTTACACTAGTCCTGATGCTTCATCTGCAAGTAATTCAAATAATAGATTTATTTACAGAAAAGGTTTATCACACGTTCTTGCAGATAATCAAGGTACGTTCAGTATTTCACTACCTTTATCAAGAATTTCTGGATTCTGTGCAGATATAAATAAAATTCTTTATAATTTTCCATTTACTCTTGAAATGACTCGAGTTGGTGATAAAGATTACAATGCTATTATGACAGGAACATCTGGTGGTGCTGCTAATACTAAGGTGCTGCTGATACAATAATGCGATTATAAGTAGAGGAGTTGCCGTTGCCAATGGAAATGGATGGTGTTTGGAATTTATTCAAAATTAATATGTCAAAAATGAGATTATTGGTTCCATGTATTATTCCTAAAGGAAGTGTTCACAAGGCACTTGCTGAAATTTCAAGTGAGAGATCAAAGAAAATCAGACTTAACTGCAGAGTTAGACAATATGAGAACATGAACAAATTTCAATCAAGGTCTTAAGTATCAAGGACTCTATCGGTACAGAATACTATTAATAAAGTTAGATGGTTAATTATTGCTGCAAAAAATTTTAATAAATATGGTAGTTATATTGGAAATCCTCGTACTTACAATCATTATGATATTAAAAGCGTAACAGCTCTTGCTAATGGATCAAAACATTATCCAACTGTTGCAAGAAGCAGTTATCCAAAACATGGAAAATGTTCAACTGCTTATCTAGATTTTACTACATTTAGGAAACAATTTCTTGGATTGAATGAATTAACTGAACCTGTTGGTGTTACATATCCCGAATGGTTATCACTGTATCCTATTCATGTTATTGATCTTCAATACAATGATGAACCTCTTAGAGTAACATCAAAACTTGATGTAACTGTTGAATTCAATAGTTTGATACCTTCTGCTGCTGCTGCTGGTAGTGCTGAAGCAGGGGGAGCTGGTAGTGTAGCAATTCCTGCTGCAACAATCACACTACACTATCTTACTATTTGTGAAAACACTTCTGAACTAACATCTAATGGCAATTGAACCAATTTTACTTGTAGTAAAGGGAAATCTGTTTATAATCCATTAGATATTTAAACAAATTATGGTTATTAGATATAATGCAAGAAAACAAATTGTATTCAAGGTTCAGATGAGTGGAAAAATCTATGTCATTAAACATAGGGGGATCAGAAATTTATTCTGTTCTATGAAATGATGTGGCATTTGGTTCCCAAATATATTATGATATAGAATTAATTGCAAATAGGAAACTAAAAAAATGTATTGCTAATTCTCAGCAGATGAAATTTCCTCAAATGTTATTTGATAAGATATTTGAACCTATTGCTTCTAAATTTCTAGAAATGAAATTAGATAGAAAGATTGAGAATGCAAATGATTATTTTACTAGTGATGCGGTTTATAGATATTCACCTGATGGGATAATTTATTAATGTACATTAATGGAAACAAAATGTTTGTGGAGTAGAAGAAGAATAGTTGAAGAATGTATCCCAAAACAGTACTTAGCTCAATGTTTACTTGGTTTACAAGTTTTAAAACTAAGTAGATGTTTATATTCTGAATTTGAGATTTGTGTTCCTGGGTTGAATTGTAATGATATATCTGTAGACTACATAGCGGCAGGAAATGTTAGAATACCTACCAACCTTGAATTTGAAATGATAATTAGAGTTCCTTTATTTATGTTACTTCTTAAAAATGAGAAATACTTTGATTTTGAGTTTGATATTATAAGTAAATGTGGAAAATTTAATAATAAAGAAAATAATGGTTATGATATAAAATATTATATAAAAAATTAGAAATACAAGTTGTAGAAGAAGATCCTCTTAGATTTGCAAGAATAGTTCCAATAGTTAGAGATGTGTTAGATGGATCAAAATTTTTTGTTGATAAATATATAGATAAACAAAAGATTTCATAGTGAAGATTATGTGTCAAAGGTTAATGAATATATACTATCAGACCTTGATGCAAATGGAAATATAATTATAAATATGAGTGATACTGTTAATGGTAGTGATGCAGTTACAAAAACTTATGCTGATTCTAATTTTGTTGTTAATTCTTCAGGGTCACTAAATTTTACTAATCTTGGACATGGTGTTAATCCTAGTGATGGTGTTAATCTTAGTCAGTTAAACAATTATGTTAATAAGTCAGGTGATACAATGACTGGTGATTTACATATGAATAGTTGCGCTATAACATATACTTATTGGAACTCGGGTAATGGAAATCCAGTAGTATTAAATGATTATTCTTTTGTTACTCATGGAGGAATGAAAAGAGATGTTTTACTAAAGAACTATCCTTCAACGACAAATCCAAAAATGAGAGGTAACTCAATTACTAATGTTGCTGATCTTGTTAATCCTTCTGATGTTGCAACAAAAAATTATGTAGATAAAATGGTTAAAAAAAATAACAAAGGTAATATCAATCTCAATGAATCCTAAACCTATGGATTCAATTATTAATCTAACTACTCCTTATTTATGGAGTAATGAGACTTCACCACCAATAATATTATTAGGTGTTATGATTGTTGGATCAGGTAATTGTGTATTTTTTAGACATAGTACAGATACCAGTGTTGTATCTGGTGAAATACGTGCTATAAATACTTCTACAAATGGAGGATTAGACTTAAAGTATCATGCTTATTTCAGTAAACTACCAACTGATTACTACTTTATTGATAATCTCGGAAATTTAAAGGTAAAACTCTTGGTTAGTTATATATCCTCCTGAGAAATTTAGATGAACAATTAAAACAATCAACTCTTTTAACTTTGTTGCTTTACGTTTACCTTTAACTTGTGAAAATAGTTTTGAAATATTACTTATTGCTTCATGTTCTAAACACCTATGTATGCCTAAAGTTGGATAACATTCACTTTTTAAATTTTTTTTTACTAAAGAATATAATCTAGACGGTTTCTCTTTTCTATGCGAATTAAAATTTATGTTAAAATATGAACAAATAATCATTTCATTATTATGTGAAAGACTAGAATCAAATTCAGTTTCATTCATATCAATATCACATTTGTTACAACGAATTTCATACTTTTGTTTTGCTCTTTTTCTTTTAGGAGGTTTACAATAAGGATGACCCGATTCAAGATATTCGATTTCATTAAATTTATTTAAACATATAACACAAAATATTTTAATTCTCTATAGAATGTCGTTTTCAACTCTAAAAGAAAGAAAAAAGAGGGTAAATACAATCCTAACTCAGATATAAGTCAAGTATTCAAACCAAGGCCTAAAGAGATTCCAAAAGGTTTCTTCAATATAGTTGAACCTAATGAAACCACCAAGCAGATATTTTATATATGCCTAATGATAATGGATATAAGTATGATTTGAGTGTCATTGCATTGATGCTGCTAGTATATACAAGGATTCAAGACCTCTTAAAACAAAGTCTTCTAAAGAAGTAACACAAGCAATAATAGATATTTATACAAAAGGTCCTTTAGAATGGCCAAAAAAAGATTACAGTAGATCCAGGATCATAATCTAAAGGTGAGCTCATACAAGAAATGAAGAAATATGAAATGCGTATTATATAAGCTACTACTAAAAAGAGTGTTGCATTAGTTTAAAGAATGAATAGAATAGTAGCAGAAAGAGCATTTATTGCACGGTATGAAAATGAATTAGGGAGTATTAGTAAAGGAGATCATGCTAGAAACAAAGAGTGGATTGATAATTTACCAAAGAATGTTGAATATCTAAATAATAATACTACAGGAGCAATTGGTGAAGAACCTTCTAAGGTAATACAAAAGAAGTATTAAAACTAAAGAAACCAAAATACAGTAGAAAAGTAGGCGAACAAGAAAAATTATTAGAAGTTGGAACACCTGTTTGATATTTACTAGAACCAGGTGAAGGAGAAGATGAGAAAAGAAGAAGAGCTACTGACGCGATGTGGAGTTTGACTAAACATAATATTTATAGAATAATTGTAATGGATGAACAACCAGTTTGTTATTTTGCAAATGATGTTAAAAGAAGTTTTTTTGAGAGGAGTTACAAGTGATTAAACATAATAATAATAATATTGCACTTGATAAAGCGCCCTCAGAGAACTTAAATTAACACGCATAAGCACATCGAGGACGAATCACAAGGACCCACTAAATGCTGTCCTAAATAGGTATGTTTTTAAGTTTCTTTTAAATGTGGTCAGGTCAGGGGATGTTCTGATGCAGGTCGGGAGGGAGTTCCAGGCTGTGGGAGCATACGAGCTAAATGCACGGTCTCCAAAGGATTTGAGGTTTGTACGAGGTATTTCTAGACTGTTGGATTCCGAAAAGCGAGTGGTACGATGCTTTGCCTGATGGGGTAGTATATCTGAAAGATAGGCTGGAGCCATAGAATGAAGAGACCTAAAAGTGAGCGACAAAACCTTGAAGTCAATCCGTTGCTTGACTGGTAACCAGTGCAGGTCGGCGAGAAGTGAAGTAATGTGGCAACTGCGACGCTCACGACAGACAAGCCTGGCTGCAGAGTTTTGCACCAGCTGCAATCGCCTGATCGCACATGCTGGTAGGCCAGTAAGCAGTGAGTTGCAGAAGTCGAGACGAGATGTCACGAATGCATGGACCAACTTGGACGTGGTATCCTTATCTAAACAAGCCCGAATTTTAGCAATGTTATGAAGCTGAAAATAGGCTGATTTGACTGTGGAGCTGATGTGGTCGTCTAACGAGAGGTCGCTTTGGAATATGACACCTAGATTTCGAGCTGATGCAACTGGAGATATGCTGGCAGAGCCAATTTTGAAAGTCAGCCTTTCCAATTTCTGAATAACACTAGGTTTGCCCATAACTAGTAAGTTAGTTGTATACATTAAACATCATTAATTTCGTTTTGTGAAGTTCCTAATATAATTCCTTCCAACTCCTCTTTTGTAATTTCTTCATCAGATAAAGCATTAGTAATCTTTGAAATAATTTTAGAATTAGAATGTAAATTATTTTATTTACGTTTGCCTATTTCTGCTAGTACACCACCAACTGCTACAAACATTCCAGGTAGTGCTGAAAAGAAATAAACTACATGAGTAATATTTGGAAATAATTAAATATAAGTACTAGAAACAGCTACTGCTAATTCTATTACTATTTTTATAACTTTAGTTACATATCTAGCTCTTGTTAGATTTAATAGGCATGCTCTAATTTTTATATTATATGGAATCGTTTCTTCATATCTTCATATCTTTTAACAACCAAATTCTTTCTTAAGTCAACCATTTTTCTAGATTATTTGTTTAATTTTATTTTAATATAAATTTTACAATCTTTAAAAAGTAGAGTAGTATGCAATTTTTTCTTATCGCGGACCACACTCAAAAAGAAGCATTTTGGAATGAGATCGAGCGAATGCGAGATTGAATGTAAAAATGCTTCTTTTTGAGGGTGAGGCTGCGATAAGGAAAAATCGCATACTACTGGCATTGCACAATCATGTACAATCACTTTGCAGCATCGATATATAATCTCTGCTGCTTACTCTAGCGCCGCCATTCCAGCCGTTTCGTGTTGCTAGTTTAACATAGCGCCAGCCTGGCTTAATTTTAGGGTGCCGGAGAACTGCTCCACTGAAAAACACTTTTTTCCTCGAACAATGAGCCAGAGGGCGCAACGGTCGTGGTCCATGGACCATGAGGCCGATTGGTTTAGGCTGGTGACGATGCTGACCCTATTCTCCCGGCTAGCCCTTTAACAATACGCTCGCTCAAGGTCTTCGCGATCACCATCGCCACCGCCGCCGACAGCCATCCGATAGTTGCCGGACTCATTTCTATGAGAATGAGGGAGGTGAGCGGTGAGCATCGGCCACGGGGCAGCGAGACCCAGCGTCTGGGGAAGAATTTGGTGGGTCGAATACGTTCATATAGCGCCCGTGGCTCTTAGTTTTCGTTTGCCCGTGTGCGGGTGAGAGCGGGTTCCCTCGTAAGGATTTGGCGCTGTGCTCGCGTGTAGGGATTTGTGTGTACTAATAATACTAATAATAATACATTTGATATAGCTACCTCAGAGAAATCAGTCTCTTTCTATGCTCTCTACACTTGCTGCAAAGGAAGCACGATCAAATGGTAAGTGGTGGCCTGCTCAATAAACAACAAGAATAACATGGTTAGGGATGACATGCACAGGGTCAGCATGCAAATATGGCTAGTGGCAGCATGCACAATGTCAGCACGCATAAGCACACAAATGATGAATTATGGAGACCCACTAAATGCTGTGATAAATAGATGCGTTTTGAGTTTCATTTTAAATGAGGTCAAGTCATGAGACGAAAGTCAAGAGTGAGTTCCAGGCTTTGGGAACATATGAACTAAAGGCACGGTCTCCAAAAGATTTGAGGTTTGTACGAGGTAAAGGTAGACAGTTGAATTCCGAAAAGATGGTGGTGCGAAGCTTGTCCTGGTGAGGGAGTAAGTCTGATAGTTAAGCTGGAGCCAAGGCATTAATATTATCATTATTATTATTATTAAGGCGGAAAGATGTTGCTTTCGTTTAACGTAGTAGCCCTCAGCACACCCGCCTTCAAGTAATTAAGTAATTTATTTATTTATTTGTTATTAAGGCGGGAGCGGAATCCTCGGTTCCCCTGTCGGGAGTTAGGGCCCGGCGAAGCGACGATCGTGGCATCAGCGCTTTCTGTGGAAGCCACCGCTCGCGTTAACCGAAATCACTAATCGCGCATCTGGTTGTTCGGGCCCTCCATCTGCGCGGGCCGCACCCCAGCATAAACGCAGGTGACCTGGATACAAGGAGGTATTCCGCCAGTTCCACCAAAGAGCGTTTGTCTCGACTATAGCTTGCGAGGCGTGCGGCGTTAAGACCGCACTAGACGCCCAGCGACATTATGCCCCTGCTAATCAAGTTTGGTAAAATCCCCTAATGGTGATTGACCACTCGATCCAGGGCACTCCGATGAACTCTTGTCCCTTAATGCATGTGGTACCACGAGGAAGTGTGTTTGGTCCACTTGTTTTCTCAGTTTATAGATTCGTTTTACCAATATAATTGCCAAGCACAATCTAGGCTTCCGTTTTAATGAAGATGGCACGCAGTCGTGCGCATGCTTGTACCCCTCCCTGCCTTCCAGCACCTGAAAGCTCGCTCAGTTAAATTGCAGCCTACATTCGTTGCATTGGCACTTGGATGAAAACACTTTCTCAAAATGAATGATGATACAGAAACAGCTTACTAGTTATGGGCACGCCTAGTGTTACCAGAAAGCCTGACCCTCCAAAAAGTAACATAATTGGAAGTCCAACCCTCAAATTGTTCTCGGCCAGTGTATGTACTGAAGCGCCTACGCGAAAATTGGATGTCCTTCTCCGAAATGACCTTTCGCTCGATTAACACAGTCAATTGCTGAGCTGTGATGGCACACTAGGCAAGGCGGTTGCTTTCACAACCTCGGTCCCGAGGTCGTGGGTTTGATTCCTGCGGTGGGCGATTCTGTATCGCCACTGCAAGTGGTGGTGATAGCCGTAAAAGCTTTTCTGTGGCTATAGAAAAAGAGGCTGTTGAATCAGCTAGGATTTATTATTTATTTAAGTCCGCCTACGTTTAGCCTTATTTCAAGGATTCGGGCTAATCGAGTTGGTTTGGTCCAACGGTTAAGGTGCTCGCCAAGACCAAGGTCTGGCTGAGGTCGTGGGCTCGAGCTCCGAGGCATATGTGAAGCGCCTGAATAGAGATTGAGTTCTCTTGGGGCACTATACAAATGAATTTTACTTACTTATTTTATTAACCAGGAGACGCGGGACAGACATTTTTTTTTCATTTGTCAACTACCAGTCAAGCAACGGATTGATTTAAAGGTTTTGTCGCTCACTTTTAGGTCACTTCATTCTTTGGCTCCAGCCTATCTCTCAGATCTACTCCCCCATCAGGCCAAGCATCGTACCACCCGCTTTTTGGAATCCAACAGTCTACAAATACCTCGTACAAACCTCAAATCCTTTGGAGACCATGCATTTAGTTCGTATTCTCCCAAAGCCTGGAACTCACTCCCGACTTGCGTCAGAACATCGTCTGACTTGACCACATTTAAAAAGAACTTAAAAACACACCTATCTAGGACAGCATTTAGTGAGTCCCTGTGATTTGTCCTTGATGTGCTTATGCGTGCTGAAACTGTGCATGCTGCCACTAACCACATTTGCATGCTGACCCTGTGCATGTCACCCTTAACCATGTTATTCGTGTTGTTTGTTTATCAAGCATGATATTACTCATCATTCATTTGCATTTCCCTTTGCAGCAAATGTAAAGCGCCTAGAGAGAGATTGAATTATCTGGGGGCGCTTTATTAAGTGCATTATTATTATTATTATTATAACTAATCACGGGATATTATAATACACTAATATTATAAATGTTATAACTAGACGCGGGAAAGAAATTTGTTTCATTTTTCAACTAAGCTTGTAGGCAGTGGCGGAGCCAGGTGGCAGAGGGCAATTGCCGGCCCGCCTCCCCCCCCCCCAATGGACAGAGGGAAGTACCAATGTCATGGAGCAAATTTTCCCGGGCCTTGGGGGACACGGGACCCTTGCCGCCCCCCCCCCCCCCCGCCACCTGAGCCCTTGCCCCAACCTGAAAATCCCGGCTCCGCCCCTGTGCCTGCTTGCAGGAATTCTTTAATCAACAACTGTAGAGGCTTACTAGCCTCTTTGGTAACCCTGCTAATACTAATAATGAATTCCTTTAGTTCAAACAGAATAACTAAAATTTAGACTAGACACAATCCGGAAGCAACTAAAATCTTCAGCCGGGCACCGCGGTGGTTACTCCCTAATCCTGCACAGTGCTCGAATATGATAACCAACAGGTCATCTATAGGTGGTCATCGCAAGGTGGAAGTGACAGTCTCAATAAACCTGTTACAGCGTAAAGTATCAATCAAACGGGACATCTAAATGACAACCACCTAATGATGGCCGTACTCCGGCACTACCAATTAGAAGATAAATAAGCACTTATTTTAGGTCATATGTTAAGAATTTCCTGTGGGGAGTTCGTCTTTATATTCGTTAGCTTAAGTAAATCGACCAATATCCAGAACTATATGCCTGCAAGGCGTTCGTTCTTACAAGCTCCCCAGGTCTCTCTATACTGTGATGGCACACTAGATAAGGCGGCTGCTTATCACGACCTTGGTCCCATGGTCGTGGGTTCGAATCTTGCGGAGGTAGGCGATCCGTACTTGCCACTGCAAGCGGTGGCGATAGCCGTCAAGGCTCTTCTTCGGATCACCCACTGGAGACTTTGAACCCACCACCACGGTTGCGAAGAGCCAGCACCTTATCTCTCGGACTATAACGGCCCCTGGTGTCAGCCGGTAAAAAATTATCACGCTTAAAAAGTGAAGGCTCGGGCACCGAAGAATTTGAGGTCAGTTGGTTGCTATGCGACCAGAGTAAGATGCTCAAAGGTAGAAGGAGAAGGTCGATGAGTAAGTACTCTTTAGGGTATGTGAACCAAGTACGCTCGAAGAGGAACTGTGAGTAACGCTATTTGTATATCGGTAGTAAAATATAACTATCCCGTCATTTACATAATTTTAATTGTAAATATAATCATTTAAAATACTTTTTAAGTAGAGATCAGGGAAAATTTAAAAATTCGTGTTAGAAAATGTGAATTGAACTTAATAAGCCTGCAAAAAAGCAGGAGCAGAGAAGTATTTTCATGTAAGGGGCATGTCATCAGCCATTAGGTCCTCAACGGATAAGGTACGGAGTGATTTAACTTTTCGAATTCGAGCCTATCGAGGGTTTAACATAAATTAGACCTAGAAAAAATCCATGTCTATGGGCCTACCTGACTGCTTCTGACCCGGCGGCCCCTGCCCCGGCCAGTAATTGGGAGGGGTGGCCCAGGTGGTTGTCTCCCTCGCTCTAGGGGGAATTGCCACCTGCCCACCCCCAGCTTCCACCATAGCATTAAAAGAAAAGCGGTTATTAGGAGAAAAGCGTACACCCATTACTGTATCTCCGGGGTCTAAATGTTGTGCTCTAACTTTTGGAACTTTCCTTTTTTCTATTTTTATTTTTTGATGGATTGTTAAGTGTCAGTTTAAAAAGCCTCCTTTGGTTGCTATCCAGTAGTGAATATGAGTATTCTCTTGTTTTTTCTCTTGTATCTCCGTCAGTAACTCCACAAAGTCATAAAGACCATGTGGGTGTTACGCTGGAGAGTTTTGTATAGCGCACTCACAGCCTAAGCCGCTTTCGGTACGCATTCGGTAGCCAACAGACTTCGTCTCACGCAACAAAGAGAAAGTGGGAAGCATAGCAGAGTCGGGAGAGCAGTTGAGGCAGTGAGAAGCATAGAAGTAGCAGTTCAGGACCGCTGAAAAAGATGTGCCATAGTCGGCAGTTGGAGAGTAGATGTCGTTGCGTAAGAATTGTGGAAGCGAGTTCCACAGTCTAGGACCTGCAGAGCTAAAGCTTCTGTCGCCAACTGTCTTTAGGCGGAGGAATGGGACAGCTAATTTATTGTCCACACAGGACCTGAGGGCGCGAACAGGCTGAAACTGATGCAGCAGTTCAGCTAGGTACGAAGGAGCCAAGCCGTGGCGGGCCTTGTGGGTCAGCGTAAGTATTGAGCTTCATCTGGCCGAAAGTAGGTTCTCATAACTAAAATTCTCCGGTTGAACCCTAAGCGTGATCTATGCTGCATATCTACGCGCTACACGCGCGCCAAAGGAACATCGCACTTCGTAGTGCTAGAAAGAAAAGAACGCGTTGCGCAGCATCGCGAATTTAACCCATGATCTCCGAAGCCAAAGGCTAGAGGTGAGCCGTGATGGCACACTAGGTAAGGCGGTTGTTTATAAAGACCTTGGTCCCGAGGTCGTGGGTTCAAATCCTGTGTTGGGCGATCCTGTATTGCGGCTGCCAGAGGTGGCGATAGCCGTAAAGGCTCCTCTGTCGCTATACTAAAGAGGCTGTTTAGTCAGCTAGTATTTTTTTCGTTATACCAACTCAACTGTAACGCCGAAGGCTCGGCGGGATAAGCTTGACCTGCCGCTTACCTAGCGGCGTAGCCTATCGCCTAATGCCGTTCGGTGCGCGCCTCCGCGCAATAAGCTGGCCGCCACGAAACGAGCGTTTCTGGCGCTGACCTGCTTACCGTTACTAAAGGGGGTCGTGAGTCCGCGGCGTGAATTGGAAGCAAGACACACAAATTGGGGATTTTACTGAACTTTATTCGCAAGCGCACAAAGTCGCTGCGCGTCTAGTTCAGCTTTATCTCCACACTCCTCGCAAGTTCAACACTCTTGCGGAGGGAATACTCCTCTACACTAAGCGCGACCCGGACCCTAAACCCTAACCGGTGAACTAGGAATCCGTTCCCACCTGTGCCGAGGGAATACCCCAAACACGCCAACTTAAACACTCGAGCGGAGGGAGTACTTCTCCACACTGAAGTGCGAACCGGAGTCTAAACCCTACCCGGTGAACTAGAACTCGGTTTCCACCAGTGCGACCGGAATACTCCACACACGCCAACTCAAGCACTCCTGCGGAGGAAATACTTCTCCACACTGAAGCGCGACCCGGAGCCTAAACCCTACCCGGTGAACTAGAGCTCCACACACGCCAACTACGCCTAGCTCGCGCCGGCAAATCCCTATGCCGAGAGCACGTGCTAGCGCGCACACACACGACACAAAAGAAACACAAAACACGAAAGAACACACAAAATGCCAGCTCGGGCGCGATACGACCGTGTTCGGTGGGGTTCCACCGAATCCTCCTAGAGCTGTCCCGTCCTGTTCCGTCCATCGTCGGCGGACAGCCCGCCCTCCTCCCTCGCTTTTTAGAGAATCGAGTGCCCGACGGCGTCGAGGCGCAGAGCCGGACCAAACACCAAAAGACACGAGGCAAAAGACCCAGAGCGAGCGTCGCTCGACTCTTAAATACTTGGCTGAGACAATGGGGCAAGAGCTTAGTGGTATTGGGCCCGGACACCTTGGCCCATTACGGAAAGGAATGACTACCGTTCCCAGGCCACTGGCAGGGCACCTCCGTCCAGCTTGAATGGCGAATGGGTTCCAGACGCTTCTTTCTTGGGAAGAGGGAAGGCGGGGGTTGACAGGCCAGCCAACATCTATCAGCAGCTTCCGCGAGTATCGGACCAATTCTAAAGGCCGAATCGCCGCTGCTCGTCTCCGAGCTTCCTGGCCTGCTCCTAAGCGCTTCCTCTCTAACCGCACTGACGCTCCTCTCTGGCTCACTGCTCCAGGACAAAGGGGCTCTAGCCCGCCGCCGAACAGCTCTCGTTCGCGCTAAAATTCAGCCAAAGCCAGCAGGGCGCTACACAACCTTTTCCGCTGCTGTTTCGCCGTCTGTATGCGTTCGCTCTCTGGCATGTGCGTGCGTGAGTAAGCCAGCGATAAATTGTTTTTACTTCTCAGCTTGAAATTGCGACTCCGTTGAATTGCACTCTTCGATTGCTTCGTTTGAATGGTAGCGCCGCCCTCTAAGAAACAGGTCCTACGAAGGTTTTCGGTGAAACGCAGTGAGAATCAAATTAAAATGAATTGGGTTGGCGCCTCTAGTGGCTTATTTATTTAGCATACGTGCGAAAGAAGCTGACTGTCAAAGAAGCATCTAACTGCAAAAGAAGCACTTTATCGCCGTCACATCACTTTCACCATGGTTTTGAATCTTCTGAATTAAGTCACTGTTTACTACAATAGGCTACGAGGGTTACGCTACCTCAAATTATGAAGGCAGCGCAATGTTTGGCAGTAGCAAGAATTTATTATTCTTCTGGCGTATATTCTCCGTGCCAGATGAGGTTATAGCCTCCTCTGTGACCTCCGTTACTGGACTCACTGTATGCTGCTGCTCTCCAACGCCGTTCGCCAGCGGCAGCTAGTATATGAAGCTATGTCAGACCAAGTGAATTCCAACGCCTTATCATAAGACGCTTGACGAAGGAGCTCCCAGATCCAGCGGAGAGGCAGCCGTCGCTGGCGACCGAACATAGCCGGCCGGAAGCAGCAAACCTACGGATTGTAGCTTTCGCGGAATCCTGCCACTCAGTGATCCGACAGTACCTCCCATTCCTGCTCAAGATTCTTTTGAGACAATAAACTGTTACTATTCTTATAAATTATAGAAGTTTTAATGAAGACAGATGTCATGTATGGCTCCCAATCCCGTCCACACCGACTTGCTGCAACACCACCCACCAACCATACCCGCGGGCAGTCATGAGCCTGAGTCATTAGGATCATAAGCTTACAAGCACTTCCGGCTGTCGATCGTGGTTGTGTTCGGGCTTTGTCGGTGTGCGCTTTCGTTGCGCGTTATAAACGGAGCGACATGTCGTATGCTTACCTGTTTAAGTACATCATTATTGGGGACACAGGTAAAGACCGGTTTTGCCATAGCGGATCGTAACTAACAGGTTGCGGTACTACAATTTTTGTTTACTTCGTAGTATGGAGCCAGCATTCATTGCTGTCGCTATAGCATTTGTGTTTGCGTATTCTCTTCAGGTGTTGGCAAGTCATGCTTGCTGCTACAGTTCACCGACAAACGGTTCCAACCCGTGCATGACCTCACCATTGGTAAGCCCGCTGGGCCACACTGAAACCCGCCCCCAGCCAAGAGCTGCTTGCCCCAGTTGGCAAGCTCTACTCACCCCGTGTGTGTCTTTGAGAATATGCATATCCCCAGAAAGCTTTCGGGGGCAAGATAATCTGTAATGTTCATCGCTATTAGAAATATGCCTTGGCGTTTCTGCCATGTGGATGTTCGTCTGAACCGAATCGGCGGTGTTCGTTATCGGTTGTCCGTAAACCGATTGGCTCTCTCAAAATGACGAGCAAGTAGCTCTGGACCGTACTAGACAACCGTTGGCTCACACATAAGCTGCGCTCTAACGTACTGCCGATTGCCTAGCTATTGGTGTAATGTCGATTCTCAATGCTGGAGAAGAACATACTGTGCCTCTCTTCTCAGTGATCGTGTACTACTGCAGAATGATAAATGACGTATGTTCGCATTAGAATAAAAATAAATTGTCGCATGCTGTAAAGACATCACACATCAGCTGTGAATCAAGAGCAAGACGCGATCCCAGAGAACTGTTAGCTCAATACTGCTAGCCTTCCCTCTTATATACGAGTGCAAATATCAAGAGCTCATAGATGGTACTCACACCTCTTTGTACTAATAGTGCGCGAACAGCTAGTAGCCTGCTGGCAAGAAACATAGTCTACTTTTACCTGACTAAGAATGCAGTACCTGTTTAATTCCCGACTGGAGTGGGCATAAATTGAAACTGCCTGTTTACTGAGATCACATTGACCTTGAGCTCAGATTATCTTATGTATATATACTATATCCACACTTTAGTTTTTTGGCAAATTACGGCCTGGTATCGGCTTCTGTAGAATCCGTCTACTTGGCTGCTTGGCAGAAAATAAGCGAGAAAATGAATACCAATAGGCTGCCAGTATGTCTGCACCATTAAAAGAGACGATCCTGCTATTGGCTGTGAGATGCCTAGCCTGACAATAACGGAAGAGCATTATCTTCTGAGTAAAACGTTTGATTCATGGCCTCCAATGTTAATAGTGTGCTGTGCACATTATGGCATTTTGGTGGTTCTGTGAGCCTAAAGTTACAGATCTAAATGTAAACCCCTGTCTTCTCAGTATTGCAGTCAACTTCTCCACTATGTTATGTAATGTAATATATCTCCGTCTGTAACTCCACAAAGCCATAGAGACTAAGTGGGTGTTACGCAGGAGAGTTTTGTATAGCGCACTCACAGCCTAAGCGGCTTTCGGTGCGCATTCGATAGCTAACAGACTTCATCTCACGCAGCAAAGAGAAAGTGGGAAGCATAGCAGAGTCAGGAGAGCAGTTGAGGCAGTGAGTAGCATAGAAGTAGCAGCTCACTACCGCTGAAAAGGAGGAGCCATAGTGCAGCAGGAGAGTAGTTGTCATTGCGTAAGAATTGTGGAAGTGAGCTTTAGTCTAGGACCTGCAGAGCAAAAGCTTCTGTCGCCAACGGTCTTTAAGCGGAGAAACGGAACAGCTAATTTGTTGTCCATACAGGACCTGATGGCACGAAGAGGCTGAAACTGGTGCAGCAGTTCGGCTAGGTACGGAGGAGCCAAGCTTTGGCAGGCCTTGTGGGTCAGTGTAAGAACTTTACTCTGTATGTGTTGGTCAACCGGCATCCATCCTAGCTCTTTTAGCTAAGGATACACGTGCTCAAACCGCTGGGACTTGAAGACCAGCCTTGCAGTCATATTCATAGTCCGCTGTAGTGGCATAATAGCTTTCTTTGGTAGCCCAGCCACAAGGGAATTACAATAATCACCCCCCCCCCCGACTTGACCCAGATTTCACAACAGAGATGTACCCTAAGAAAGTAGGGAAATTAGGTTCTGATGAACATGATGTCCAATCATCCCATTGCTGCACTTGATGCCCTGTAAATATTCATACTGTATCAAATAGATTGAATGCCAGTCAGTTCAATTGTTATTTGTGTGTGGTTTCAACTAGTATGACACTTTCTGGTTTTAGGTGTGGAGTTTGGTGCCAGAATGATAAACATTGACGGCAAGCAAGTTAAACTGCAGATCTGGGACACGGTATGTTTTGCACAAAATTATGCCCTTTTACATGAAATATACGTTCTGAGCCAAGTTCGTGGCCGATACCTATGCAGCTCCTGTGCTTATGCGTACTGACACTGTGTATGGTGCCACTAACCACAATTTGCATGCTGACCCTGTGCATGTCACCCCTAACCATGTTACTTATTTTATTTGTTTATCAAGCATGATAATACTCACCATTCAATTGCATTTCCCTTTGGAGCAAATGTAAAGTGCCTAGAGAGAGATTGAGTTCTCTGAGGGCACTTTATCCAGTGCATTATTATTATTATTGTGTGCTGTTAGCTTTTTTATTCCTGTCATTCCTTGTTCATTCTGTCCTTTTCTGAATGCATGCATTGATATCTGTATTTCTAGCTGTCTTACCTGTTTTTAGCTTTACTTCGGTCTGTCTATGTTCCCTCTTCCCTGTGTCTAGTGTAGAAATCCTGCTTAGACTGGTTGTCATCCAATTACAACGCGCTTGTTGTCTGGTCAAATGGCCGGTTGATCGGTTGCCTGCCAGCTGCACGGTTATTCTACCGAAGCAAGCAGCGAGTAGAAACATGGCACATGCTATGGATCTCATTCCATCTACTGGGCTTTCTTTGAGGCCTCATTCCTTTGCATCGTCAGTGTTCGTAATGATGCCAAACCCAGCGTTAGCCGGCTGCACTCCACTCCCACATCCCCATCAAGAGTACGGATGTATCCAGTTAGTGCTGCAGTGGACGGTTGCTTCGATAGGTAGGAGCCTCGCTATCGATGGCCGGCAGCCAGTAGGCCACCAGCCCAGCTGATCAGCAATGGAGCTCTCATCTTCCGATTCTTCGGCCTTCGACTGGCTGCTCCGGCTGGCTGACGCTGTGACCAGCTGCATTGGCTAGATCAGGGTCGTGGCAAGCAGTCGATCGCCTGCTACCAAGTCATCATGGTCGATCATTGGCCGTAGGAAAAGGCTTGGCAGCGAGTACCTTGGCCAGGCTGGCCTCGGATGACGCCTGGAAGTGTTACCACTCATTCTTGGATATGCTAGCCTGCCCACTTCGGACCTTTGCCTGCCCTTGCACTTACGGCTGTGTAGCAGAAGCTTGCTATGACCCTCCTTTGGAGCAAATTTGGTCTCTCCGTGAATTTTTAATTTGTCCTCCTTGGCCTCTCGAATCTGTGCACTTAATTAATTTAGGACTGTGTGAAGTGGCTCTGAGGCTCAGCTGGGCTAGTTGCCTGCTGCAAGAGCAAGCCCACTTTGAGCCTGTCAGCTGATTATCAGGGGCTGACTGTCTGCCTGCCCCAGATCTATAGATAAGGCTCTTCAAGCTGCTAGCTTTGTGTGAGTGAGGGGCTGCTCCGTGGCAGCTCCCAATGGCTACGCCTGCATACAAAGTGAACCTGTTGTTTCAGCAGCTGATGTTATTGGCTCAGTGTGTCGTTAAGTTTTTCCATGCTCTGACCGCCTGAAGGCTGAATCCAAGTTCTCCAGTACTCTCCAGCACATCTCTATTGGACCTTAAAATCTATTGCACTGTATTGTGCAGGGGCCGACGGATGTCATACTCGTAGTGTACCTTGCAGCTGGCTAGTCAGGCTCTGCCCGGTATCACGGTGGTTCACTCTGCAACCCAACCCAAAAGATTGTGCCTGCAACAGCGATCACGTCAATACCCCGACTGGTAGAACCGGTTTCCCTTGAGTCCATTTCTGATTGCAGGTGTGGCCGGATAGTAACCTTGCAATGCAAACTGGTTACTGTCCTTTTGTCTTGATTCACTACCTCAGGTAGTTGGCTAATGAGTGTGTTGAGTGTGCATACATGCTGTGTGTGTGTGTGTGTGTGTGTGTGTGTGTGTGTGTGTGTGTGTGTGTGTGTGTGCCAGCATGTGTTGTTAGTGTGTGCACTCACGCCGCAAATGCATCATGCATCATGCATGCATTGGCGAGATAGGCAAATGAAGAATGGGTTGGGAGGCAGAGAGAAGAATGGCTGGCGATTGTGTGCAGGCATGCGTGTGTGCACGTGCACCTGCAGGCACTGTGTGTGTGTGTGT
Source organism: Cristatella mucedo (assembly GCA_009760855.2). Classification (NCBI taxonomy): domain Eukaryota; kingdom Metazoa; phylum Bryozoa; class Phylactolaemata; family Cristatellidae; genus Cristatella; species Cristatella mucedo. The sequence continues at coordinate 1,798,013 of WPIO01000047.1, read as the reverse complement.
GTGTGTGTGTGTGTGTGTGTGTGTGTGTGTGTGTGTGTGTGTGTGTGTGTGTGTGTGTGCTTGCAGGCACTGTGTGTGAGCTTGCGTAGCTGAATGTTACATATCAACAGCCAGTAGCTAAAGCCTCATGCCACGCATCTGCATCCGCCATGGCAGCATGTAGCAAGAAACGGTCATCTCGTGGCCTCAGCATACTTTTATATCTGGGGCTTCAGCTCTTGTTGCCACCCGGCAGCTGCTATTAGCTCATTTTGCACAAATTTGCACTGTTTGTCCTTTTGCCTTCTTTCCTGTTATTATTGGAAGAATCTTCATATTCCGCCCATGTGGAGGCGGTGGCACTATGTCTTCGAGTGGCCGTTGCAAGTCGTCAGCAGCTACAGCTTTAGTTGTGGTTAAAATAGTCGCGTTGGTCACTAGGGTTGGTGCCTGTGCACCGAGCGGCAGAGCATGGTGATGGCCTTGCCCCTGTCATAGCACTCTGCAAGACATAGTCGCTCTTTCTATCCTTGC